>PVKB01000108.1:0-266003 GCA_004027205.1 Ctenodactylus gundi
TTTCCTTGCCCATCTCTCTGATAAACTGATGTAATTAACTACACAAATCTCTGTTTTAACAATTACTTTAAGAAGGTCCATGGAAGTATTTGCACACTCCTACTTCTCCCTGCTAGGTTGATGCTTACTCAAAAAAAATACTTGGTAACTGTCTCAGGTCCTTATTTGTTGCTGGGACA
The DNA here is from genome assembly GCA_004027205.1 of Ctenodactylus gundi. Taxonomy (NCBI): domain Eukaryota; kingdom Metazoa; phylum Chordata; class Mammalia; order Rodentia; family Ctenodactylidae; genus Ctenodactylus; species Ctenodactylus gundi. Next base: position 180 of record PVKB01000108.1, read on the forward strand.
GAATACCTGACACCCACAACATAAGGAAGCAAAGATTTATTTTAGCTCCCCATTTTAGAAGTTCTCAGTCCATTCATGGGTGGCTAGCAATGGCAGAAACACATGGCAGGGGCCTAGCTACAGGGAAGCTGTTCACAGCATGGCGGACAGAAAGACAAATGAGCAAAAAGGGTGGAGCTAGCACATTTCCTTCCAGGTCATGTCCCAGTGATCCACCCCTTCCAGGTCAAGCTCCAATGTTCAGCCCCTTCCAACCAGGCCTCACTTGTTAACAATACACAGTTCCATAGGTATTCCACAATATCCAGCTACATGAAACTTTTGGGGGACATTCTAGACTCAAACCATAACAGTACCTCCCATGGTTGGAATGTCCTTATAAAACCTATGTTGACATTTAATTGCTATTTTAAAAGTATTAAGAAGTGTGACCTTTGAGAGAAGGCTAGGTAGGCCATAAATAGATTAAAGCCATTATCACAGGAGTAGGTTCCTAATGAAAAAAAAAATGAGTTGGCTCAATTTCCTTTCTTTGTCCCATGCATGTCCACTTGCCTGTCAACTACATTTTGACATAGCATGAAGGCCTTGCCAGAGGCTGAGGCTACACTCACACTTCTAACCTCCAGGAGCAACAGCCACATCACATCATTCTCTCCTCTCTATTAGTTGTCTAGTTTCTGTTATAGCAAAACAAGACAGATTAACATAGTGTCTGAAAGGCTAAAAAATACAGAATACAGATTGGGAAAAACAATGTAAATTTTTTAGAACAAATTTTTGAAGGCATTCATCTAGTTTTTCTAAAGAACTGGGTTTTCTAGTTGATGATGACCAATGAAGCATACATGTTTACTATTCCTCATCTTTCCCAAAGTCCTACTGAAAAGAGAATATAGGAATATATTTATGAACTCATCATTTTTACATGTAAAAAGACATAGAAGTAATGTTGATGTATACATATGTCTGGGCTGGTTTGTATTTTCTAAAATATCGTAGTAACAAGGAAGACAGCTACTGTAGAGACCTTATTTTCTATCAATCTCCCTACTGTGTTGCATTGAGGAGGGTAGTGTAGATCTATGATATTCTTGCTAAAAACATGTAACCTCAAATCTGGTAAGAAGAAAACATCAGGAGAACCTAACCTGAGGGTCACTGAACAAAGCAGTAGATAAATATTCTTCAGAATTCATGACCATAAAATACAAAGACAGATGAAGGAATTTGTAAAGACTGGAGGAGATGAAGGACAAAGGAGACATGACATTCAGTGAACTGGACTCTGAGATCAAAAAGCTAAAAAGGACATTAGTCCAAATTGGCAGTCCCACATAAAATTTGCAGTGTTACTAATAACAAATAGTAATTTCTTAATTTTGGATAAAGTTACTGATTCTATATGTTTTTAACACTGAAGGTTCCTAGTTGTGAAACATTCTGGAATGCTACTATTTTGACAATTCCCCTTCAATCCAGCGATACCCTTCCTGGGAATATATCCAAAGGGAGCTAAAACAACACACAACAGAGATATATGTATACCCATGTTCATAGCAGCACAACTAACAATAGCTAAAATATGGAAGTCACCAAAATACCCATCAACAGACCAGTGGATACACAAAATGTGGCATTTATACACAATGGAATACTATGCATCAATAAAGTCCAACAGCGTGGAGGCTTTTGCAGGCAAATGGAAGAAACTTGAGAACATCACGCTTAGTGAATTAAGTCAGAAGCAGAAGGTGAAACATCGAATGGTCTCTCTGATATGAGAGTCCCAGAGCACAACCCCCATGGAACTTAAAGAGAAAAACAAAGTGAAATGGGGGCGGGGGGTGGGGGGTAAGGTGGGGACAGAAGGAGATTGGCAGGGCCCTTGTCACCTTGACAAGGTACATATGTGCACAAAATGCTCAACTTCATTGTAAACCTTAACTTTTGCCTGTATACATATCAATAAAATGGGAAAAAATAAAATAAAATGTTGAATACCACAAATTTTAATAAAATGTATGAAAATAAAAGAGAATGGGAGAGTTATTGACAGATCTTTAACAAACTTCCAAATGTGGAAAATTAGCTAAGAGCATACTGGAAAAAAAAAACAAAAACAAAAGAAAGCTATTCCTTGCCATTTTTACCAAGGAGATCCCAGAGAGAGATGAAAGAAATACTTTTCCCAAAGAAATTCAAGGAAGTAGATATACGGCAGGGAAAAAGAGGCAGATCTCGAAACAAGAAATTAGGAAAACGGTGGTTACTTAGGAGCACGAGCCTATATTCCAATGCCTCAATTACTTTTCGTATATGCTAGCAACCAGGCAAAACATTCAGATTGCCATTTTCTTAAAGGATAAACAGGGTGAAATGGCACAGGCCTGTAATCTCAACACTCCGGCAGGCTGAGGTAGGAGGATTATAAACTCAAGACAGGTCTGAACACAACTACTTAGTGAGTTAGTGCAAAACTCTACCCCCCGCTTCCCACCCCCCCCCAAGATAAAATAAAATAAAAAGGACTGGATGTAGCTTAGTGAAAAGTCTCTGGATTTAACTGCCAATTTTTTTAAAAAAACAGACAGTGGGAAGTATCCTCAAAAGAAACAGAAAATGCTATTGATAAAGTCTTAATCAGTACCAACAAATGTGTTAAAATCTGAGGGAAAAATAATTTCTAAATATTAATTCTACTTTCAGCCATTCCATGCTAATCCTTAAATATACAACCTAAATAAAAGCACTTTGTTATGTAAGGACTCAGATTCTTAACTCAATATACCCTTTCTGGAAAGAAAATATCTATTTGGGAATGTATTTCTGTAAAACAAAGAAGTCAAAGAAATAGAAATAGGACAAAATAGTTGCTATGTCATAGAAGAGCAGAGAAGGTTCAGCAATAATGACCTGGAGTCTGGTGGCTGCTCAGTTGTGAGGTAGAACACCCTCTGGGACTACAGGACAGTCAGGGTGAGCCTGCTGCAGATCTTGGTTGTTCAAAGAACGAGGGCAAGGATCAGAGACTAACGCAAAGCTGTGTGAAGATCTGCAGCACGTCAATGCCTGCAGACAATCACAAAGGCCAGGGATTCCCGTGGAAAAGCTGCAACGATCTTTCTTCTTTCTTTCTTTTACGTACTTTGAGCTGCCAGTTGGGCTTCCCACATCTGGGGTGAGTGTTCTTCCCTCATTTGCTGGCTCACAAGTTACACACACACACACACACACACCCCTATAAACTTTACCCTGGGTGAGTTTTCTAATCCCTTCAAGTGGTCAACTGGATATAATCCCTTTAATGGTCACAAGTAGTAATGGTACCTATACCTTCTCTGGCTTCACATAATCACAGTTGATTCCGGTATCTTCTTAAAAGAAAACTTCTCTTTCCTTCCTTACACAGCTTTACTCCAGGTGAGTCCCGTGCTTGTGAGAGTACATTAGCATGAAAATCAAAGGATATTCCTACTAACAAAGGGAGGCGCTTCATACGACTCCTCAGTATGTTTTTGCATGAGATTGGAGCAACTGATTCCGATTCTGAACTTCTTCAGTTAGAGACAGATTTCTAGAACAATTTCATCTCTAGTCATTGGCCAAACCATCGGGTGTGCTGTCTTCAAGTGAAACGAAGAGCTGTCCTTAAGATGAACCACGCCAGCCTTTCCCCATGACTCACTCCAGCAAGGGCTAAGCGAGCATTGTGAATTGCGACCCATTCATTTGACACGCTCAGTTGCAAAGAAACAAATATCACAGGAAGTCTGCTCTGGTTTTAAGGAATGAAAGGGTCAGCTCCAAGGCCTGCAACTCAAATTTTAAAGCACTTCAAAGCATCTTAAATTATAGAATCCTCCAACAATATTTTTGTCTTCACCTGGCAGTCATTTATCGAGCAGCTAGTTTGGGGGGAAGCACTGGGATGCGTCACCAAATTCAGCCTGTTCATTTATTTCCCGCAAAATATTTCTATTTATCACCTGTGATATATGAGACATGGTTGTAGGCCAAAGCTAATCTCTTGTCTTCATGTAGTTTATATTTTAATTGAGGATAAATATAATGTAAAAGAGAAAAAGAATCACGTAATACAGGCTAAAGTGAAAAGTATGTTATAAACCAGGTATGGCCACAAATGCCTGTACCCACAGCACTCAGTGAAGCTGAGCAGGGAAGACGATATATTTGAGCCCAGTGTAGGCAACTTAGTGACTTAGTAAAACCTTGTCTTAAAACAAATAAATAAATTAAAAATTTTAAAAAGGGGCTGGAGATACAGCTCCACGCGAAGATCCTGAATTCACTCCTCAAAGACACACACATACAGCTTACGTAGGAAGCCATGAATAAGACATCTCAATATGGGTAAACAGAGGATGTCTATCTGGGTTGGTGACAATGAGGCCATGAGAAGTGAGCAGGCAGGTCCCATGGAATCATGGGAAAGGGTGGAGCCTGAGGGTATGGCACGTACAAACATCCTGGTGTGAAAAGCACTCAGTGCATTCGGGGTGCCACAGAGATCTCATTGCGGCTGACTCAAAGTGCTCAACAGGAAAGATGGCTGACAACAGATCAGAAATGCGGCCTGCATGTAGGGCTTTGGCAACCATCTGAGGACCTCACATTTCAATCAAACAAGAGTGGAACCCTTAAAGCTGGGAGTAGGCAGCGGTCTGGTCTGATTTATGGCACCTCTGGGACAGCAGACTTTGATTCCCTGTATAATTTACAGCAGCATATTATAATCATGCATGTGAGAATTACAGGTGCATACCCAACCCTACATTTTTCTTTATAGTCTAATTGCATGTCATGGATTAAAAGTACCAGATTATAAAATTACACATTTTCAAATGGCATAAGGACTGCTCTTTTTAGATTTTGTCTGACCAAAACAGATGTGTTCATTACATTATGTGCATTTTCCCATCCATTCTCATATACTTGTGCATGAAGGACATGGAAAGACAGCAAAGAAAGCCTCCCACGACAGTCCACAAACGGACAAGCAGCACATCAAAGAGCACCGACCACTCAAATAGATTCCAGCCTCTTGTCTGGGTGGCTGCTACCGCAGGAATCTCACTCCCCGCTGCACCAGTGGGGAAGGACTAGAAGAAGCGGTGTTAGTACAGATCTCCATGACAGAGGCTGGTGCTGGGAGACCTGAGCACACCAAGTAGTCAGTGTTCACCTTCACCGTACATCTCCTCCCCATCATGCACACACACACACACACACACACACACACACACACGTCCATCCATTTTATATTCTGTATTTCCTTTTCTGTTTTTTCCTGCCTTTGCCCACTCCTTTCCTCGCTCACATACTCATTGCTAATCCATCAAGAAATACTGTTTACAATTTCAAAATACATACAGACACCTCTCAGACGTTCTACTGTGATCACTTGCCAACCTCCTGCCTCGGCCTCCTGAGAAGCTGGGGTTTACGGGTATGCACCATCATGCCCAGCCAAAGGGTTTTTTTTTTTTTTTTAACAATCAAAAAACAAATGTTTCCCAGTAGTTATGTGTAAATACAGAAAGTGTACTCCTTAATTTTTTAAGTAGACAGCTTTGTGACATTAAGTACAGATGTTGTGATAAAACTATCAAAATTCAGAACTTCTTCGTCTTCTCAGACTAAAACTCTACATGCATGAAACAGGTGCTCAGCATCTTCCAGTCTCCCCTTCTCCTAAGCTCCAGCAAGCATCCTTCCACCACACTGCGTGGCTGCCTAGTAGAATAATTTTATTTTTATTAAGAGTGGCAAATTATCAGTTTTCTTTAAATTTTTAGTTTCCTTCCTTCCTTCCTTCCTTCCTTCCTTCCTTCCTTCCTTCCTTCGTTCTTTATATTTTTTCTTTTTTTTTCACTTTGTCCTTCTGTTGTGGTTACAACACTCAACATGAGATCCAACTACTTTACCAAATCTTAAGTATAAAGTACTTATTGACGTAAGATATATATATATATATATATATATATATATATATATATATATACACAAAATTGTAGAGCAGATCTTTAGAAGTTACTTCATCTTAAATAATTAATCTTTATACCAAACCCTCTAGTGCCTGGTAACCTCTATTATATTCTGTTTCTATGAACTGGATTATTTCAAGTATGACCAAACAATACAGTGAATGTTTAAATAAAAATATGTATTACAGTAAAAGTCATTACCATTTATCACTTCAAAATACTCCCACTTCAAACACATTTATTTCATTATTCTTAATATTTTCTGAAGCAGTTCTGAAAGTCTTATTTTGTGAGCATCTTTTTGTGTTGGCCTTGATGTCCAGATCAGTTCAAAACCTTTATGGGAATTTCTATTAAATAAAGGATTACAGTATGCCTTCATTCACCTTACGCACTGGATCTGGCACCAGGAAAATTCTGGCCCTTTCCCAAAGTCAAAATCACCACGACAGGCAAACATTTTGAATCAGTACAGAACACTGAGGCAGCCACAACAGTTAACTGAAGACACTTTCAGAAGATTTCCAGAACTGCTTCAGAAAATGGCAAGAATGGTGGGGTAAGGGTGTTCAAAAGAGGAAGAGTCTTTTGAGGATTTTCAGGGGATTAATAGCAATGTCTCTTATAGTATAATACACTTTCTTATTTAAATATTCACTGTATTTTTGGTTCTCAGTTCATAAGTAGAATTACCCAGTGCTTGTCCCTCTGTGGCTAACTTATTGCACTTATAAAGTCCCCAAGGTTCATCTCTGTTGTCACAGAGAGCATAACTTCTTTATCTTTTAAGGCCGAATAATTTTCCATTAGACATAAATGCTATATTTTCTTTATTTCTCTACCATCCATTGACAGGCACTTGAGTTGTTTGATATGGAGAACAGGAGCCTTTGCACACTCCTGGGGGGAATGCGAAACAATGCAACCCCTGAAGACAACAGCATGTGGAACCTTAAAAAATTAAAAGTATAAATACTATAAATATGGTATCATTCAGCCATCCCACTGCTGGAGATTTAGCCACAAGATTTAAAATCAGGATCTCCAACAGACATCTGCACTCCCCTGGGCATTGCAGAATTATTATGCACAGTGGCCCAAGATTTTAGGCTGCTTCTTTCTGCCTGGAATGCTCCTCTAAATATCTTTGAAATACGTTGTTTAGTGGAAGGCCATTTACATTTCTCTTGTTGTTTCATTGTATATGAATGTTGGCACTGAGTGCAAGCATTCTTTTGTCTCGTGTATGGTTATAAAACTCTCCATAAACAAAAACAGAATAGGATAAATGTATACACTAGAATGTGCAAATACCCAGTTCATTTCTAGTCTATAAATACAGTAATAAGGAAAAATGAGGATGAAGACTTTTACATCAGAAGATGTGAGGTCCATATAATGCAGATTATTTTCTTTCTACAGTGTAATGATTTATTTTTCCATTCTGTCTCTACACAACTTTTCTTTCTTTCTGTCTGCATAATGCTCAAAACGAACTTCCACTTCTTTTGTCCTACTGTTTTTCATTGATTTAGATATGTTTCTCCACGCCTCATTCTTTGTTTTTGAACAAGTTAATCTACTGAAATGGAAACTGCCAATGCAGAAGAAAACATCAGTCTCTAACCATCCTGTTTTGATGAACGTTGGAACATTGCATGAGACAGGAAGAAGACAGAACAGTAGGATTTCTTCAAAATCATGCAAGAAGAGGGTCACATTCAGCAATGTTTTCTACTGAGTGCCATCTCAAAATTTAGTTTTCTGGATTCAGTGTAGAAATGGAGTAGATTGTTGCCTGGACTCCACATCAAGGCAGCTGGTTGTGGGCATTACATCTAATTGTTTAACCCTACTGAATTGTCCTATTGTCCTTAACTGTCTAATGGGCAGGGATGTGACTTCAATGATCTCTAAAGTCAAGCATAGATCTTACAACGATTGCTATAGAGCCAAGAGCTATGACCTCTAAGGACATTTTTCTTTCTCCTAGATTTGATAAGAAAAACCATTGCTGAAGATCAATAAAAATCTTTGTTACATCCATTTATTCTTCTAGTGGATTCTGAAGTGTGTCTTTCCTTTGATGCTGTAGGTTGTAGAGTGGTAAGCAATCCACTTCATTCAACAACAAAGATTACATGAACTGTATTCCTCGATCAGAGTTACCATTTCTACAAAGAATGGAGTCATAAATGTGCCATTTAGTAAGCTCATACTGTTTTACTAAATTAAAATGTCAATTACGGTACTCAGTTTTTGAGAGGAAGGCATCTTTGATAGAAGTAAAGGAACAATATACAAAAAGTACATACATACATATATAATATGTCCTAACTAGGAGTATCTATTTGTATGCACTCATATATATTTTAAATATAATTCAAGAAGTTCATTTAGAGTTTTCAATATGACATTTACCAAGTTTACAGTATTTTAGTACATTGAAATGCCAATGCTAATTTTAGAATTTAGTGCTTTTAAGAAAGAATGAAAACTTGAAGCTACTGAGAGACTTTCCTTGCCAAAGACGTATCACGAAGTGAATAATATTCTGACTAGTTCAGAAATATTATCCAGTGTGGTACTAAAGTGCAATTTAGAAGATAAATCTTTCTTACTATCTATCTCCCTGGCTGTGGGACACTGTTGTGTCCTGAATTATTATATTGTTATAGTCATATTAACATATTGGTGTCTCTCTGAATGCAAAATGATGCTATCTCTCTTGGCAAAATTCTACACTCAAGTTGAGAAACATTCTAAGATTTTTTGTTTATCACAATGGATAAAAAGCTTCCCTTCTGATTAACTTATCTAAATACAGTTATGAAGAGATCACTAATTTTTCAGTCATTGAACACTGCAATGAAATCTGATCTAGAAAAATCAACACATTAGAATTAGGAAATTCTAGGATTCTGTTAGTTGGGAACTTCTCTGAGTGATTTAGTAGTTAATATTGAAATTTTACTGAAATAAAAATTCTTTTGCTGAGAAACACAGAATACGATATATTCCTAAATGTATGCATATGTAGACATGTTTATATGTGTTCCTTCCCCATCATTATTACATGAAAATATATAAATACCATGTATTTTAATATGCTAAAGATGTGGCAACAATTGTGCAACTGTGGTTCTTAAGAAATATTTTGTTATGATTCCAAATGTGGGTCCAGTAACTTACAGATGGTATTACATCAACAGTTTTATAAGCATTACAAAATCAATTCTGCAACTCTGTAACAGCTAGGGCAAGAAAAGAGCAGGGGTCCATCCCTGTTACTACCCAATTAACAAAAGTCTGAGTACTAGGGGACCAATGCTGAGTCAAGATATACAATGAGTATTTGGAAGTTGGTCCTCTCCAGCATCTTTTCCAGATGCACTTTCAAGTTATCGAACCTGAACTCCTTCCAAACTGCCAGTGTAGACACATTTTTCCATGTGGTTACACCAGATACCCCCAGGGATGCTTGATCTATGTCTTTGTACTGAGCTACAAGTCTAATTTTCTTCTGCATGTGTTCATTATGCCTCTTTATTCCTGTCTTCCTGTTTTCTATTTTTAAAAAACTATTTCTTAAGCCCAACTTATTCTTGAAGGACATAACAAGAATTTAGAAAGACAAAACCTATATTTTTCAGCTTTGTTTCCTCAAGTGAAGACCAACTGGAAAACCAAGAAAGAAAGCGTATTCAAAGAACCCTCCTGATTGGAGCTGTGGAGACACAAGCTCCTGTGACACATATCTTTCCAAATCTTTGCTCATTTTAATTTCTATAGCAACCTGGTGGTTATAAAACAGTGTCACAACAAAGAGAAAACAGAACATAAGTGACAGTTAAACCTTCATATAACTGAAATAGCAGAGATTTGTTCCAGGAATTCAGAATGACTGCTTTTTTTCCTTTTTCTTCTTCATCTTCTTCTGCTTATTTTTTTAAGTGGGGCTCATAGAGGGAAAAATGTCTACCTAAGTCAATACTAAGTTTTCCCTCCAGAGGGACAAGAAGATGCTTGTAACATGTGAACACTTTGGAAACTTAATTATGTGCCCATTTCTTGTTATTACTTTCTTTATCCAAAAAAAAATCCCTAAAGAGATTTTACTACCATCAAATCAGTTGTAGGGATTTCTCTGCTTTCAGTGGGGTGCAAAGGAGAGTTTAGTTCACATATTGCATTTGCCATCACCCGATGAGCAGCACAGAATATTCTTTTTGTACAGATTCAAATGGGCCTCTCTTTGGTCTTTGCACAAGTGATTGCATTCCATAAAATATTATTGCATGAAGTCAAAGAACCCTGGCTAAAAATTAAATTCAGTATTCCAATAAAATCACACAAACACACATACGCACACACACAAAGAGAATGTTAGCTTTTATTTTCCTTCTCATAAAAGAGAGAGAGAGAGAATAGGGAGCTTTGTAGACTTAAAAAGAAGGAAAACGAAAGGTCAGACTTTACCGTAAGTAAGTGTTCTGTGGTTTATAGAATTCACAAAACAAATTACAGCATGACATCCTTTTCAAGGAACAGTTTGTATCTTCGGAAAAAGTGCGTATTATTTTTGGTGCGCTCCACCTTTTGATGTGGCCTTTCTGAGGGAGGCAGCATCATCAAGATTTTTTTTTTAATTGAGTAACAATGTGAGACGAACAAGACAAAAGGCAAGCTCATTTAGCAACTTAAACCCTTTTTCTTCCCTGAGGCATAGCCGGAAAGAAACCAAGAAGGGAGAAAGACATACGGGCCTGAAGAGAGCTCTCCAGTGCAGAGACAGGCTATCCCCTCAACCCGAAGACAGGGCCAAGTTCAAAGAGTTCTGGTGTCACTTATATTTAAGATAATGGATGATTATAAATGCTCCTAAAGCTAAAAAAAAAAAAAAATAGATCATGTATGTCGGGGACAAGCTGACTGTTTTCTTCTAGCAACAAAAGCAAAATTATTAGCCACTTGACAATGTTCTATGGACCAGACAGGAAGCCATTGCACTATATATATTCCTTCTAATGCTGTAAACTCAAAGCAGACCTGAGACTATGTATTTCCGTCTCCTTTCTGAGCATTTAGAAAGGAGGCAGGTATGCCACTCCCCACTCTAAGTAGGATGTGTGCAATGAGACCCGCTCTCAGTATTCGTGCAGCAACAGTTCATCATTGGGCACAAGCGCAACCCAACATTCATTACACCAGCACTGCAGAGTTCTCCACAGAGCCCTGACCAAGTCATTCCATATTTTACTGAAAATTTGCACTAGTTAGATAATAGTCTGTCTGTTGGATTAGCATGAAAATAATTTTTAATGCACTCAAGCATTTCACATAAGAGGCAAAAATTAAGCTGACCATTGATTTTTCCAAATATCCAGATGTATGGCTTCATATTCAAAAATAAGCTACCTACTTATCTTTTTAAAAATTGTGATGGTGGCACATGGTTGCCACTCTAGTGACGCAGTGATGAGCAAACAGAGCCGCCGCTGAGCTGAACAGTGGCAGAACCCAAGATCCCAAGAGATAAAAGGCTTGAAGATGAATTTCCTATGCATGCTTATTTGTCTTACCATCAAATAGTACTTTATAGCCATCAGTACTGTAGTAGGAGACTCTCAAATTAAAAATGTAACTCACTGATTTTATAACCCTTTCCAATTAGATATTAAATATATATCTTTGTGCAAGTTGGTTTGCATATGCCCTATTTTCATCTGAAAACAAGGTAGATGAAGCTGACTTTGATAAGTCTGCGTCAGTCATAGATTTGTCCAGATGGTCGTTCTTTAAGGTAGCTCCCAAATATTCATTGAGAATCAACACTACGTTTTGTTCTATGCTTACGGTGCTCGCATGACACGTGTGAAATTGGTCTGTAAATGATTTTTCCCAGGTGCACAGTGACACACTCGCTAGCAGAGGCAAAGATATTTTTCTTCCAGTTCAAAACGATAATTACTCTAAAAGAGCAGAGTTGTGTAGACATTGGAAAGGAGATTATAAATTGTCCCTAAGGAATGAAGAAAGGTCTTTAAAGATAAAATAATATTTAACTGGACTTCCTTAATGTCTTCAGAAAAATTATTATGTGTTTCAAAATTCTCAAAACTTCATCAACAGCAAAATTTTAAAAAGCACATTTTGCCTCATAAACCTGTTTACATACACAACACACAACTAAACATTTTTATGAAATAATACTTGCACTGCTGTATTTCATATTTTATTCCACTGCATTCAGTTAGAAGTATCAATTTGGGGCCATTAAATTGATTTCATAGCTTTTTAACGATTTGTAACTCACAGCTAAAAAATAACTCTGTAAAGGAACAGAAGCAATGATCCACCGAAGGAAAATAATTCCAGACAAAGGGAAACGTGTGTTTCACTCACAGAATTACTGAAGCCACGACAGAGAAAATGGTAGGAATTTCAACAGAGTTGAATCATGAATTGCCTGGCGGTGTCTTCCTGGCAGGCAGAAGACATAGAAGAAGAATGAGAAGCACACCTGCACACCTGGCCTGTTCCTCCTTCCAAATGACTGTTAGGGCATGGTAAGTACGATCCAGCAAAGATCATTGGGGAGAGAAACCAAATGCCATTGCTTCAAGAAAAAATATGAAAAGACTAGAATTCACTCAAACAAATGACTGGAAAAAAATCATTAAGACCTCAATAGAGGGGGAGGACAATTAACAGGTGATATGAAGCACAATTTCTGAGAAGACTCAGGTTCAGACAGTTGGCGAGATAGCCACAATCCTAGTAATGTCAGAGCAGAAGAGAAGGTGAAGATGAAATACACCCTAAAGAAAGTGTTTCCATCTCAAAAATTTAAGCTATTTGTAAAATTAATATTTTCAAAAAATCAAATAGTTCTTTGAAGTTATTAGAGAGGGGCATTATTGATTTAATGAGTGACCATTTGATGTTCTTAAATACCCACTTTATTGGTAAACAGATAAACATTTATTCTCCCCCAAAAAGATGCCATTTCCCACTAAACAAATGTCAAAGATTATTAAAGAATCTGACATTCTCTATTAGTAAAAGTGAAAATTAAAATTAGTGTTCATATATATTCTTGGTAAGGTTATCTAAGCTTTTATCTTTTTGGAAAACGGTTGGGCTATTTATATCAGGAAACTTTAAAAATTATCGTAACTGTTGACCAATAATTTACCTTCTAAAATTATTTCCTTATTATGTCTACTCAATATTTATATAGTGGGAATTTGAAAATAACTTTAAAATCCAGCAATAAGGAAGGGAAAAAATAAAATACAGTAATGAGAAATTGTTTTAGGATTATTAAAACAATTGAGGTTATATTTCTAAAGTGCTACTTAAAAGTGTACATTTCTATTGAACTATTATAAATATTTTCCTACTAATACAGTTTTCTGGAAAAGATATTAGGTTGGAATAATCAAAATTACTTCTGGAAAACAAAGAGTTCTCTAAGAAGTATTTGTAACTAAACTAAGAGTCAAAATCTTAGCAGGATCCCATTTTAGCTTTATTAATGGGCACATAATTTAAGGTTTACTATCTCCTCAAATTTATACTTATAGTATTAGCTAAATACAAAAGACAAATCTAATTCTTTTATTCCTGATGAAATCATTAGCATTGTGTTTTGGGGGAAACTTCATGGGTAATTTGTTTTGTATTTTCCATTTTTCATCTCTTCTTTAATATAGTTGCTATATTTTTGTCAGCCCAAATTCTGAGTTGAAACCTCTATGACTTAAGTCAAGCTTCTAGACACAAAAGGAGTTGGGACAGAACCTTACACACTGTCTCTCGGGGAGTAGACAAAGGACGAGCCCTTCAAACTGCAGGAAAAGATCCAGGAAAACGCCATGCCGTAAATATCAGGAAGGTTTCAGGGCCAGGTAAATACCAACTAGCAATGGGAGAGAGAAACACATGAAGGTGAAAAAAGTATCATTAGGACTTTGGGTTTGATAGAGAGCGTTAATGCAAACAACAATACTAAATAAGCTTAAGGAATTCCGGTGGATGATAATAAAATATGAACAACCAGAAGCAGTGAGTTCTTTGCAAGACAAATGATTTGGCCTAAAGCAATTCCACATCATTCACTTCTAGCCCCTGATACAGGTATGTCATCCTTCCTATCTGAATGGAACTGAGCGGGTCTGAAAGTAAAAGGCCCAGAAACCCTTCTTAAGGAGGGAAGGCTGACAGCCAGAAGGATACGCCCCAGAAAATAGAAATCTTAGCCATTTTTCAGAAAGGCCTCCCTTTTTTCCCCAGATCATCCCTCAAATTTTGTCACCTTCTTGTCCCAAAGATTTGGATTTTATGTGACTGAGAATCGTGGTGCCACAGTGTGATATGTAACCCTTAGAATAACAGGTAATCGGTGGGTATAATTTTCCTTAGTGTTTGCGCGCACTTTATCAAAAGTTGGAACTTGTGTCCTTAGTTGGTCCCTTTATTTTTTATTTTTATTTTATTTTTTTGAGAGAGGGTCTCACTCTGTAGCCCAGGCTGGTCCTGAACTCACAATGGATCCTACGTAGGCTGGCCTTGGACTCATGGCAGTCCTCCTGTGTCAGCCTCCCAAGTGCTGGGATTACATGCGTGTGCCATCACACCCAGCTTATGTGGTGCCGGGGAATTAAACCCAGGTACCTAGCACTTGCATAGCACTTACTAGGCAAGCGCTTTAACCACTTTGCTATCCCTCCAGGGTCCGTCCCTTTAAAACGTCTTGTAGGAGCAAAATATCCCAAAAGCTGGAAACTGAACATATGATCAATTCTTGGCTAGTGTTGTGACGGAAAGGACTGAATCACAGTTCTCACATGGAAGTGAGATGCTTGGTTGATTAGACTATTTACTATATATAGGTAAACTGAAGGCAATATAAAAACAGGGCAGAAAATGAGGAAACATATCTAATTTTTCTCTAAGTACTTACTATAACTAAAGGAGATTTACCTTTTGGAGATCTATATCAAAACTGCAATAATAGTAGCACTTGGTATTGACTTTGGGCCAAGTTCTATTCTAAGCACTTTATGTGAATAATTTGTTTCACAAACAATCCTGAAAAGTATTCCTACTGATTTTCCCATTTGGCAGGTGGGAAAAACTAAGGCACTTTGGTTGAATGACCTGCTCAAGGTCACACAGGCCGGGGCGAAGGGGGAAGCTAATGTTTGGAATCAGCCTGTTTTCTGAGCTCAGTCTCTAACTAGGCAACTGAACAATCTGTTTTATAGTGTTGTGTCACTACTCAGTTTCCAAAATAGAAACAGTCTGCACCTGAGCTAACATTATATGAGTTTATTGTTTATATTATCCTGAAAAATGTTAATAGAAAACAATTCATTAAATCGCTGTGGTATTTTCGAAGACGAATGCATACGAATTCTTTTGTTTCCTGCAATTTATATCACAAGCTAATCAAGTGAAATTAGGAGAAAACGCTAATACATTTGCAATAATAAGCTTCTCTTTCCCCAGTCCAAGTTCAGAGTAAGACAAATGAAGGTTGAATCCACGACCACACAGTTTCCAAAATCACTCACGTCAGCACCCTTTGTGACCCGTTTCAACGCAAGTAGCCGTGAGTGGGAGGGACAAGTGCCGATCCTGAAGTTGCTCTGCTATTCACGATGGCCAACACAGCAAAACAGATTCTGATTATTAGGGTTTTTATAGAGATTGGCTCCACAATTCAAAAACCAGTCTGTCATTCATACTGTCTCAAGGGCTATGTGCCATTAGTCTGAATCAAGGATGGCAGATCTCTAGGGCCCAACATATTGTAAGAGTACCTGCTTTCAAAATTACGCATTTTAAGAGAACAGCGGGATTCAGCTAGCATTATCAAAGCTCCGCTCCAAAGATTCAACAGATGTTGGGTCTGTGTGCAAAGCAAACACCAGCCCTTCTAATGTGGCCTGTGCTGAATTCTTCATAATTAGACATTCATCCCAGTGCAGATTCAAGGTCATTAGAGGGAAAAGCTATAATGCTTACAATTACTCTGCCCTGCATGCTACTCTGCATGAGTTCAGGGAAGATGAGGGGGCTTAGGAATGAAAGGAGGAATGTTTCCATTACTACGAAGGTCTCTTGGTACCTTAGAGGCTGGGAAACAGGGGCCACGTGGGTAGGAGACTCAGCTCCCGTTAGGTTAGGCAGCTTGACCTGGATTTGGCTAAGGATCCCCCCTCCCTCTGTTCTTCCCTCTCTGCCTTCTGACCTGTGGAAGGGAAACGTTAGCTAACAGAACGGCAAGCAAAAAGCTAAGAGGCTAGCGACCACAGCCTAATTAAATTTAACACATTAAGAAGTGGTGAAACCACAAGCAGCTGAAAAAGAGAGCTCAAGTTCAGCATGGCCACCCTTTCTAAACACACTGGGTGCTAGCCCAGGATAGAACCTACAGAGGAAAACATCACAGCTCGTGACCAAGAGCTAAGGCATGAGAACCTCCCACAATGGCAGGAATAAGGGCAGAGGTAAGGAGAATGGACCATTTAAAAATATACATAATAATAACTGAAAATGTCTTCTCTAAAACAAAATGAGTTGACATTTCTATTAAGTTCACAGAGAAAGATCCACGTCCACTAGTCAAGCTTCCAAACTCCCTTCTCTATAACACCATTCTGGGACAAGACAGGTCTTATGGGACAAATATTTAGGAAAATTTTCTGTGTGTAATCAAACCTAAACTAAATCCTGGGCTAGACATCACACAATCTGTGGTTGCAACCAGGCTCTGTCATCCATGGGGTATGTGACGGAGACGCGTTCTATTGTTTTTCCGGCTTTGGACTTTGCCTTTGGAGAAGAGCAAAGGAATTGAAAGCACTCTTCCAGCTAATTCCTTTTACCTCTGGAATCTGATGCACACCATTTAATAACCTATTGTGTTATATTTCTATTATGTTATAAAAGTAATAAACATCTGTGATATCCAAATACTTAACTATAACAACACAATACCTGGCCAGTTTGTGCAGACCACAATCAGACCGCCTTCTTTGGGGAGTTAAGACCCTGCTGAAATATATGGACCGTAATAGAAGTAAGATTGATGATATGATAAAATACTATTTTCATCAACTACATTTTTCATGATGCATGGTTTCTTATTCCTACTCATTTACTTAAAACAGCGATTTGATTATTTACTCTTCTATTAGACTTTTCATACTTTGCTTCAGTGTTTTGCCCCTCTCAGCGTCCTGTACTCATATTTTACTCTGCCCTATCGTCCCTTTGTCTGTACTTTCCCCACCAGCAGCCTCAAGACTGAAGAAACAGCTAATTTCAGCATTATTAAATTCACTATTTGTACTATGAGCCTCACAATAACACTTTTTACTGAATGTCTATAGCCAAGATAACCAAGCTAAAATCCAGTCTTTTAGCAGTGAATGATAGATCAACTGGCAGGCAGAGCTAAATATTTTCTCAGGAAGGGGATAAAATATACCTTTCCTTTTATTTTCTCTTTTTGTTCATTTGTTTTGTTTTGTTCTGTTTGAAATAGGGTTTCACTCTGTAGTTTAGGCTGGCCCTGACCTCACTACATTGTGCAGGCTAGCCTCACACCAATTGTCCTGCTTCAGCCTCCCAGATGCTAAGATTAGACTTGCACCAATATGCACCAGCATACTGGCAGTTAGCTGCCAACTGAGCTTGTCAAATACTCACATCTGCATGAGTCAAATTTCATGTATAATCTTGGTGAAATGCTACATAGAAAGGACAAAAAGAAAAAGGTTTTGTTATTTTCTGTTTTGCAGTGGTAGGAACTCAACTTAGGGTATGAGTAGTCCAGCCCAGCCCTAAGCTGTAATTCTAGTCCAAAAAGATTTTTCAGAACAACAAGTTTTATTATTTTACTTTCTGATTCTTGGCTTTCAAAGGTCATCAAAAATAGTGACTGCTGAAGACTATTTCATTGTGTCCTGCCCAACTGAACTATTTCATTTTCTTTCTCTGGTTATGGTTTTACTGTCAAAATCAGCTGGATAAATTACAATTCAATCAGCAGCTAATATAACCAGACATGAATTCTTCTATTCAGTAGTTTTCACCAGAGAGGCAAGTTCTGAGGAAAATGTCTATCAGTTTATTTTAAAAAATCTATTCATCCGCTGAGCTTAATTTCCATGGATTTAATTACATGATCAGGTTTTGTGGCTAGATCATTGCAAACTAATAACACACGAGAGTTGAAGACGCTTCCTGTGATTGTAAGTTCTGTTGAAATAACTTGTTCTATATTAATAAAATGATAATAGTGAACACTAGAACTTCAATTGCTAAATTATAACACTTTCATTTTGAAGGTAAAGATGGTCCTTTTTAATTCAAACATAGTAAGTAGGCCTAGTATTAGATTTATGAACAAGTTATAAATATATTTTTGTGAATCATGATCTGGGGGTCACATTTCCAAAGGCTAGGCAGAAGAATATTCTGCATCATGGAATAAATTAGTTTAGAATTGATGTTCAGTGTCTAAACCTTCCATTACTGGTCTTAATGTCTTCTTAGAACTTTCAGAATTCATAAGAAACCCCAAAACTCATTTTTTTTCCCTAATGGATTTAACCTTACCCTGGGTCACCTGCAAATTTATTCTGGTATGTATTGAAGTCTTCCACTTGCTTTAATAAACATAATCATGAAAAAGTTCTGGACATATTTATTTAATATTTTGAAAGGAGACTAGGATGTCAAGGGTATTTTCCCTGTTTCATTTCATTAACATAAATCACTCTGGTTAAGATGAAACACCATACATGTGAACTGCATTAAAGCAAATCTACCCCTTAGGAGGGAAGTTAGCCAGGTCAGCTCAGGGCCCAGCTTCAGTCCAGATTTTTGAGCCCGTTCACAAGCAGGTGCAGACTCTTCACACCTAAACCAACAGAAAATTGTGTTTCCTTGTAAACACTGGCTGCTTTCCCCACCCCCATTTTGTTTTGCAGTGCTTATTTAGAAAGACTTCATTATTTTTACTGGATAGTTTGTTTATATGTTACACATACATATACACACATACAAATACACACACACACACACACACACACACACACACACACACACACACACATATACCCACATATACATACACTGGAGGGAAAAAATCTTTTACTTTGATATCCTTGGCATATAACCTCAGATGAAAAATCTATCCTGGCTGAATTTTTATGTGGAGTCCCTTCTCTGTCATTGTCATTTCTCTAAAGAAAATCCCTCAGCCTAGCAACATTTCTCTGCTTCCATCATTGCCTAGTATAGATATTAATTTTATCTAAGGTTCATCACATATGTTATATATTGTTTTATTCCAACTAACGGTATAATAACATACTAGAGTTATATAAACCAGGGTATACTTATCATAAAGTAAGGAAGCTTAATTTTCAAAGTGCCTTACTCACCCTTTCTAAGTTTGTGCATCAATTTTTGAATTTTGCCTTTATATTTTCATAATTTGTGCAAGATTCTGATAAGCCACTGTTGTTAGTCACCTTTTCTGCTGATGCACAAAATATCTGACATCTACAATTTAAAGGAATAGAGGTTTCTGAATTATTGTCGCAAAGGACTTGATTTGTAGGGGCTGGAGAAATGGTTTACTGGTTAACGCACTTGCCTAAGAGGCACTAAGTCAAGTGCTAAGTACTTGAGTTCATTTCTCCAGCACTACATAAATCGGGCTTGGTGCCGCATGCCTGTAATTCCAGCACTCAGGAGGCTGAGGCAAGAGGATTGCTGTGAGTCCAAGGCCAGCCTTGGCTCCACAGTGAGTTCAGGACAAGCGTGGGCTACAGAGTGAGACCGTGTCTCAAAAAAAAAAAACAAAAACAAAAACAAAAAACAAAAAAAAACAAAAAAACAAAAAAACAAAACAAAAACAAAAACGACTTGCTGGCTCTGGGGTAGAAACAACAGGGGGGATGGGGGTGGCTAAGCAACAAGCAATGTCACTTATATCATGGCAGCTAGCAGCTGGGAAGCAGAGGAGGTAAACAGGGCTAGAGAGGAAGGAGTGAGGGACCAGAACTAGATCCTGGCCTCAAGGTAGCTCCTCCATGATCTACACAAAAGCATGCCTTACAGTGGGCTTCATAATCTCCTCAGCAGCTCCAAAGGCAAGAAAATAGAGTTTAACTGTCGCTCCCACCCCACATTAACCTGACACTCATCCCCTTAAGCCATACTGAATCTCCAAATAAACACTATAAAAATAACTCCACCTAACATGATAAAATGAACTCAACCAAAAACACTACAATGACCTCCCCAATGTCTCAACACACTCAGTGCTGCTAAAAATTCTTAGGCAGTCTCTTCTAAAACTCGAGACAATCTCTTAGCTATGCTTTTCTTTCTTTTGTTCTTTTTTTTTTCTTTCCTCTTTTCTTTTCTTTTTTTTTTTTATACAGGGTCTCACTCTGTAGCCCAAGCTGGTCCTGAACTCACTATGGAGCCCAGGCTGTTCTTAGACTCAGGACAACCCTCCTCCTTCACTCTCCAGTGTGCTGAGATTACAGTCGTGTGCCTAGCTACGCATTTCTGCAAAGATTTAAACAAGCTACATAATCTCATACACAGTGGTAAGACATGAGTTCCAGGGGGCTTGGGAAACCCCAAACTTGCAGGCTGGTGTCCACATGATCTTTCGCAGGCTGTCTCTACTCTTTTGTCTGCAGATTTCATTGGAAGATATGCCACCTTTCTGGAATCTCCAACTTCCTGGAGTCTCCACCTTTGGCTTATTCTCACAGTTTAATACTGTCATCTCAGGGGTCCACTGACCTCCCGGGTCTTTTGTGAAAATCTGGGTGGAAGCCTTCCCGATCCCACAGATCTTGCATTCTTGGTGCCTAAGCAGTCAGTATCATACAGAGAACATCAAGCTCAGCTATGAGCATGAGCAGTAGTCAGAATCCCTTGGATCATGGCTGAAGTAGTCTGGATGGTTGAGTACAGTGAAATAAATTCTAGAGAAACAATTCAGTAAGAGACCTTTCCCAACTGGGGAATCCAAGACTCTCTTCTCAAATGAAAGGTTTATACATTTGTATACTTGAGGCTTCAAGTTTTTGCTAATTCCTGAGATGCACTAAAGGCATTCATAGTATTATTCTTATACAAAGTACTTAATTTCTTTTTAATTGCTCTAGTATCTTTAGCAACTTGGCCCCAAATTTAGAGGTGGTTCCTTTTGGGCTAAAATTAGAGTATTTCAATTTTCAGATTTTTGGGTTGGCTTTTTGTTCTTAATTCTCACTATAAATTTGGCTGAAAACATACGGTAGCAGTAATTCACAGCCTGAAATTTTCTCTACTAGATGATTTAGTCCACCATTTTTTTTGAGACAGGATGTCTGTCTGTAGTCTATGCTGTTCCTGAACTCACTCAACTCGGGCTTGCCTCAATAATCTTCCTCCCAATTGCTTAAATTACAAGTATGTGCTATGCCCAGTTTATATGGTGCTGGGCAATCAAACTCAGGGCCTTGTGCTTGGTAGTTAAGTGCTCCGACTGACGTGACACTCTTCCAGCCCTGATATCACCACCCTTAATCTCAGTTTCCCACAAAGTCCTGGGCCATAGGTAAAATGCACACTTTGTCATAGTGTATAATGTACCTAGTGAAGTCGTGGGTCCCAACTGAAACCTCATGAAGTTGACTTTACTGTCTGCTTTCTCATCCGCATTCTGGTGTTCTGAGCTCCCACTAGAATTGCCCATCGAATTCTGCTTACAGCTTTGTAGGGCTTCCCTGGCCCACTTTTCCAGAACTTTCCAAACTCCTCTCATAAACCAGTTCCAAATTCGTCTAAACTACATGGTCAAGTATGGTCACAGTATTGACCCATTTTCTTAGTATCATATTTCTGTATTAATCAGTTTTTCCATTGCTGGACAAAATTCCCAACACCCACGTCTTAATGGAGGAGTGATGTATTTGCTCATTGTTTCAGAAGATTCCATCTGTAGCCAGCAGCTCCAAAGCAAAAGTATCAGGGCAGAAAATTGTGGTAGAGCAAAGTGGCTTAGTCCACTATATCCAGAGTAGGGGTCAACAGCAGAGAGGATAGGGTAAGAGACCAGAGATAGACATTAAGGCCAGCCTTCCATGACTCTCCCAAACACAACCTGAGGTGTGCTTTACAAATATCCCAGGTAGCCCCCAAGCCAGAAAGTTGAAAACTAACCTTAAGTGTGACGGACCCTCAAATGAAATGGAAACATGTCTATATTATGGTTTGAAATCATCTGTTCCTTACCGTAACCACCTCCAAGTCCCTATGTATGCTTTCAAAGGGATAAGATATCCATAAGGCTGACTGCCAACCCTTTCTCGTGTCTGTGTTCTAATAAATGTCAGTATCTCATGCTTAGCTCAGTCTGTAATTGTCTCATAGTATTATATTTTCAAGCAGGACTGTTGTATACTTCTGTATTTAAATCCATAGCAATGAGCACATAGTTAAGCACATAGCAGAAGGTCATTTGTTCCTAAGGCAGCTTCGTGCACATTTGTACTGAAATGCCTGAGACACTGATCAAGAAGCTCTTCCGAGGTGTGTCTTTTCTAGATCTTTCAGGGGCCATGTCAGGAGACAGCAATTTGGAAGACAAACTTCCACTAAACTCGATCTCCACGTTTTCCCTCACAGGTAGGTACCTGCTTGGGAGGAATGAGGAAGTCATTGTGTGGTGACTTGGTTTATATTTTTAAAGAAGTAGAGGAGGCAGGGGAGAAAGTCTAACGAGTCTAAACACTCAGAAAGCAAACTTTCAGCTTACAATTCCATAAAAGAAAATGGAAAATGGTTTACTTTCATGAATGTTTTTTTTTTTTAAAAGAGAGACTTTTGATGTTAATGGAATTTTAAAAAGTTGATGGGGTGATGTAATATAAATCACTACACCAACCAACATTTCAGAAAAATTACATCATATAAATTTAGATCTTAAGCTTTCATGTGCATCTTTGAAAATGGAAAAACCAGTTTCAGGGGAAGGCAAGTAACGGACTATAATTACAAGGAAACAATACCAAAGCAAAGCATCGGAGGGAACAGAG
Source organism: Ctenodactylus gundi (assembly GCA_004027205.1). Taxonomy (NCBI): domain Eukaryota; kingdom Metazoa; phylum Chordata; class Mammalia; order Rodentia; family Ctenodactylidae; genus Ctenodactylus; species Ctenodactylus gundi. The sequence continues at coordinate 23,317 of PVKB01000108.1, forward strand.
ACGCAGGTACTGCAGCTCAGATGCCGCTGTTGGACAACGGGAATCACAGTTACTTCTCACTGTCTCTGTAAATCCATGCATGCTGGCCTCAGAAACTGCTATGGTCTGAATGACAACTGAATTATCATTTTGTACACTGAAATCCTCAAGGGGATGGTACTGTGCGGTGGTTACATTATGGTGGCAGAGCTCTCAAGAGTGCGGTTAGTTCTCTATAATAGAGGCCCCAGAGGTCTACCTTGCTCCTCCACCATGTGAGGAATCAGTTACAAGGCGCCTTCTATGAACCTGAAAGCAGGCCCTCACCAAACACAGAATCCGCTGGCACCTTTCCTTGGAATTCCCTTCTTCTAGAATTGTGGGAAATTAACTTATGCTAGGTTATAAGCCAGCCACCTGGTTTGTGACACGTTTTTAAAGGCACATTGATAGACTGAGATAGGAATGCACCCAGTATCCCACTCTGAGTTAACAGTGAGGGCACACCCTCGTTTCTGTTCCCATAATTTCCTGTATGATACTGAATAAGCACATTTCCAATTCTTAAGGCTGTTTAGGGACAACTGAAATATTATAATACAGTGATCCCCGACCTTTTTTGATACCAGAGATGGGCTCGGTTGAAGACAGTTTTTCCAAGCCTGGGGGTGTGGAGTGGTGGTACTTGTTTTGTAGTGGATTTCTGGAGGGCAGCTTTGAACAGCAGCAAGAGGTAGCAGGGAGCAAGTCTCCACCTCCTGTCAGATCTGCAGCAGCCCCAGATCAGCAGCACCCGACAGGAGTGTGCCCACAGGAATCAAAGCTTCACTCTCTGTTCACCTCTGCTTGCTGTCTATCTGGCCCAGAGGCCCAGGCTTTCCAAAGACACAGACACGTACTGGCTCTAGGCCTGGGGGATCAAGTACCCCTTGCATAGATCTAGAGCTGCTTTGCTTTCTGGGAATAAAAACTTTTTTTTAGTATATTGAGTCCAAGAAAAAATCCACTGATGAGCCACAGAGGGAACATCCTGTAGATTTTTATATCAAGGGAGAATTCTTTCCTCAACTATCATTTTTCTGAAGAGAACTGTAACAACTTTGCCTCTCACAGAGGCAGAAGTGCAAGAAGGACAGAGAACCCTGCACATTCCAGCCACATTATGGTCTCCCAAGCACATCACACTGTGGGAATAAGAATCAAAGTGAGCGAGGAAAAGCGCATTCTTTTGTGTCTTCAAAAAATAAAAGTATTTGCTCATCTTTCTGTTAACCTATAAAATGTCATGGAAGTATACTTGTCATAATCCTAGTTCATGATTTCTGAATGCTTTAATATAAGTTTTTTAATCTTTATGGATATCCTAAAGACACTGGTGGAATACTTACATATTCGGTAAAGCGACAGCACGTCAAGATAATGACTAAGGACTTTGCTAACTTATTGACTTGAGAGAGCTGCAATATCTTTTGAATATGTGATAACCACAGCTGTGGTTTAACAAAGTTTAGAACATCTGTACATCTAAGAATGAAATACTATATGATATTATCTTTGGACACAAGACCACATTGCCACATCATGTTACCCATGAAGTCTACTTGCACAGCCAATTTATTTTTTAGAACAGGAAAAGTTTCATACTTTAACATTTACTATCTTGTTCCAGGGTGTACTATTTCATCACGGAGAGTATCCACTTAATTGGCATTCTGTCCTTGTTGATATAAACACAAGCCATTCGCTGTTTCTTTCTTCAACAAAATATGATGAATAGCAAATTTAGTAAGTCCAAATTTGGTAAGTCCAAGTGGATTTACTCTTAAGACCAATTACATGTTCAAATTGCAATTAGTGCTAATTATAAGAGTTTTAAAAGTCCACCTTTTAATGTGTCATATCTGATCTAAAATGCATTTGGGAGATATGTGTCTATTTTTAAACTGAAACAAAATATACACAGTTGACTGTAAAATATCACCAATTTGCTATAATTTTGAATGGCAGTAACGTTACCCTAGAAAAATTCACTGGGTAATTTAATGGTGATATCAAAGGAACCTTACACTCCTTTCCTTTTTTTTTCACTTGTTCATTTTCTCTTTATTTCTTTCACTATCTTCATGATGGTGTGTTATCTAAGAACCACTCTGATGTAATTACTTAGAAGCATGGAGAACACCTGTAGAATATTGGCCATGTAAGTGTTCAGTTTATGTGCTAATACAATAGGATAATGATATGACCCACTGCACTTATTTTTATTAGATTGTGAGATTCTTATAGGCATATTTAGTTTAGTTACTTTTATATTTTCATGCTCATTGGATTAAGGATAAGACGCCTTAAATGTCTTCTACTACACTTGCCACTTCTATTGCAGGATTTCTTTTTTTTTCTTCAAGCAACAGTTTATTGAACCCAACAAAGGAGAACAGAAAAGCACTTGGTGGAGAAGACAGAAGGAAACTCAAGGAGGTCTACTTTAGAGAAAGAAAAGAAAAAGAAACAAAAATAAACCTCCTGGCCAGGAAGCGGTGTGGCAGCAATCCCCCAGTATCAGGAATTTTTAAACTGTGTTCTGTGGAGTGTTCATTTTAATGGTATTGATATTAACTATTTTGAAGGGAACACTGGGGGAGCTGAGTCTTAGGCCCTTTCTCATTGCGGGGACATAGTACCTGATACTCACAACTTAAGGGGGGGAAAGGTTTATTTTAGCTCACAGCTTCAGGATGTCAGTCCATTCTTGAGCGCCTGGTAATGAGGGGAGGGTCCCGAAGAGAAAAACTGCATATGGTATTGTCAGAGGAAGGGTCAGGCCTCGAGGTGAAGCTGGGGTGAGAGTGTATCCTTCCAGCAGCCCCTGTTCTCATGATCCAGCACGCCCTTGTATCTGCCCTTCTCACACACGCCTTGCCTCCTCACAGCACATGCAACTGACAGATAACCCACAGCGTCCAAACACATGAGTCTCTTGGAGGATATTTCAGATCCAAACCATAACGCATGTTGAAATAATTTGAGAAAATAATTCATGAAATAATGTATAGTTGCCCCTGAAATTGTTAACCTTTTAATATGCTTTCCATACTACACATTTCCAGAGGAGACTTTTTCTCTGTAAAATATTTTTCTTATTGCTGAAGAATACTTCTTATTTCCCTTGTAGGTTGTGTGTAATAGAATATGATTTGGAAAATAGTTTTATCGGCATCTAAAATTTAGAATCACCACTTAAAACATCAACAAGAGGATTTGACCAATAGAAAGGTATTTTATCCCAGATCTGGAAGTTTAAAATTCAAAATCAGCATGCCAGATAGCTGAGTTCTGGGGAGGACCCTTTCCTGGCTTGCAACTAGTTGCCATGGCAGCATGGGCTCCCTCAGCCATTTCTTGGTGTTTCTGTGTGTGTGTGTGTGTGTGTGTGTGTGTGTGTGTGTGTGTGTACATGAAAGAATAAACTTTTGAGAGTAGCTGAAGCTGCCTTCAGTGTAGGACCTCATTTCGGAATCTCATCAAACCCTGATTATCACCCAAAGGTCCTATCCCCAAATACAATCATACTGAGGACTTCGGGACATGAATTTTAGCAAGACGCAAATATTCATTGTGTAAGACTTCTAAGACGCTTCTTTCTTCTGATCCGACCTGATATCATATCCAGCCACCACTGGCAATAATCTCTCAAGGGACTCCATAATTTCTCTGATGAGAGACTGGTGGGTTGGTTCTCAGTTTTGCCACCCAATACCCATCCTTCTGAGTTCTCAGTATGGTTACCTAGGCTCAGGTACGGATCCCAGGAGGAGCTTGTATTTAATCCAGTCTGTGCAAACTAATACTAAGAAAATAGTAACAAATGAGTGGTCAGCAGGATCCTGTGTAAAATTAGAACACATTAATGTCAAATTTACTTAATGCAAAAAATACTTAACTTTTATAAAGAGCAAAATCTGAGATGGTATCATTCACAACTTTCCTAATTAAAAGTGGAAAACAGGGCAGGAAATAGGCCCAGACTGCTTACCCCTTAGCTTTCATGGCATGACCAGATCTCCACATCTAAGAGGGCTCAGGGTACAATACTTGTTAATTCACTCAGATGCGCAATTCATCATTATCGATTGGATCACAGAGAGGGTAGCCTTGAGGCTGAAGAGGATGGACTCCTCAGTGACACCACAGCCATCCCTAAGAGGGAGATTTCTTCCTTTTTGCTTCTTGGCTTCCAACTGGATTGGGAGCACTTTTGTGCAACCTCTTTATGAAAGACTGTAGAAGCTGTGATTTAATTTTATAGGCTCTCTTGAGGGGTCTTTATTCCTCAGGGTGTCAGGACAACTCTCACACCACAGGAGGGCTCCTCACTTATTTCCACTTCAAAGAGGCATTAATAATAATCCTCCTTATTATAGAATCTAACCAGACCTTCTGGTGTGATGATTAATTGGGAAGTGTTTTTTTTTCTTTCTTTCTTTTCCTTCTTTTACCAATATATCATGTGTAATCATTTCAGTCCCTAAATATAAATGTTCTTTCTGAAAAAAAAAAGACAAACAAAAATGTTTTGAAAAGTAATCACTTGTTTAAAAAAAATGGAAACTGGGCTTCTGTGTTGTGAGGAATGTATGTGCAGAATGGTGAAATTCAACACTGGTATATGATCTGACTACCTCAAAGTGAAGTTTTTGCCTTCCTACAGTGGCCTTTAACCCTGCCCTTTCCTCCAATCTGAGAAGAGCTGATGTTGATGGAACATATAATGGCCCCTTTCCTGTGTAGTAAAGTCAGCAATAAAGCTTAGTAATTAAGGGTACCAGGGAGGCCCAGCCCAGCAGGCTAGTGGTGTGGCGAACACTTTTAGAACTTCAAACAATATCAAAGTCACTGAGAAACGGGCCTAGCTCAGTTCTGGTTTGAATTAAGCCTCACTTCCACACGCACTTCTCAAATCCAAGCTCAAACAAGAAAGCCAAGGCCTTCTGGATTTCATTAGAGCCAATTATCTTATCTGTTTCATCTTAGGCCTGACCCTAAGGCTGGCAAACAGCTATTCAGTGCATTTGTGTGGTTGTTTGAGAAAGCCTCCAGTCAGCCAATGGCCCGGGGACCTGCTAATTAAAACACCGTTGCCCCCCTGCCTCTAGTGATTAAATATTTTCAAGCTTTTGTAAATAATTTTTCCATTCTTTGCCCCAAGCCTCAAAGGTCCAATACATGCAGTAATTTATTTAGTTTGTCAGAGAATACTGTTGGAAATAGGGTCATAATGGGACCTTTGGAAACTTTTATACGTCTTCGGACTTCTGAAAGTGACAGTTTATAAACCAGCCAAATGTGTATACTGTTTCTGATGTAATTATACCCTAATGGCCTTTCTCCTTTTGAAGTGATATAGTGTATAACAGGCTTACATTTTGTCAATAATCATATTTCCTCAAATGTCTACATGATAACAAGAGTCAGGGTTTAATGAGAATGGTTAAGTCCTAGAAATTTTACCGAGGTATATTGCCTTGAAGTCTTTGGTCTGAAGCTCGGTCACAGTCACAGGCTACCTTGGAAAGACTGGATGACTAATGGAAGTCTGGGTCATCGTGGATGACAACGATCTGCAAGAGAGCACTGAAATCTTTCCAGATTCACATTCTGAGAACTGCACAATATGGTGGTGGCGCTTGACAACAGTAAATACTCAGAATTAGAATCAGGGAGTTTAAAATACTTTCAAGACCTAATTTATATGCAGAGCCATCTGAGTTAAGACAGTGTTCTTACAATGGGATTATGGGGGAGGGAAAACTTTAACTCCTTAGGGCCATGTGTACCAAAGCGCACACGACTGCAGACAACGGCTGGAACAAAACACAGTCAGAGAGAATGAACAGACTCCACTCCTCTCCCTCGCCCTGAGCACAGTCAGACAAACTCACAGATCTTCCTGCCCATCCAGCCATGTTTTATCACGGGAAAATAAAAATCCAGAGCTTTGTCTGCTGTTGTTGTTGCTCTTTTTCTAAGTATTACAAGAAAAAAAAAAATCAGCAGGCTCAATAAGCTGTATCTAGTGCACACTCCAGCTCTGAAAAAGAACTATGAGACTCAACTGTTTGGCTCCGCTGTTGCTTTTAAAATGACACTTTGCTCTTATCCTAAATAACAGACTTTTAATAAAAACATCCAACTGAAGGCAAACAATTAAACAATACATAAAGCACCAGGGGGCAACCTCGAGGTTCAGTTACAGTCTGGAGCTATTCCAAAGGAGAGCATGTGGGTATTTTACAAGGAACAACAGACTTCTCCAAAGATATTATAAAACAAGAAAAATTTAAATTGAGCCACATAAGCTCTCCTGACTCCATACAGAACTTTATGGCCAACCCTGACAATGGGATAGTTTCATTACTTTCTAAATTCTAAAGAATGGTAGTTGTAACAAATCATACATCTTCAATGTTTTAAAGGAAAACTCATTAATCGTGTGTGTGTGTGTGTGTGTGTGTGTGTGTGTGTGTGTGTGTGTGTGTGTGTGTTTAAGTTAGGCACCTGCAAATTAACAGGCAAATGATCCATGTTTTGTACTAATGAAGTGGCTTTTCTTTGAGTTCTGCATGTAATCATCTGATTTTTATAAAACATCCCATCTTCAAATACCTAAACTAAATCCAATACATTGACAAGTTTTTTTGGCAGACTTTAGTTCCCTGAGAGCTTAGAATTTAATTTTTAATTTAAACTGAGGAAAATATGACATGTATCAAATTTTCTTGTTTCTGTCCTTGCCTTTATCTCCTATTATGACACTTACTATAAAATTTACCAGAGAGGATGCCATCTCTGAATAATTTCTGCAGTGATAGTTTCATTTCAGAAATCCTAGATATAAAGGAAAATTAAAGTACAAGCAACTTGTACAAGGAGAAAAAAACTTGGCCATGAAGCTAAATCAGTTTTAACATCTAAGAGAGATTTCCAGAAACTCAAAGTACCAAAGGATGAGAGGTCAAGCTCTCCCTGGGTTATAAAAATTTTAATTTATAAATCTATGCCTGACTATTCTTTCTCTTGGTTTGAATAAAACCTCTCCATTTCATTGCCTTTGGTTACTGTCACAGTAAAAAGGTCCATTTGTTTCTAAATTTTGGTTCATTACAATAACTCCAATATTGCTTTCATTTTAAGATATTATGAATCAAATAAAAATACATATCCTGGGTAAACCAACATTTCCTTTCCAAATGTAATGATATATGTGTTTAATGGGGAAATAATATGTAAACATTATTTCTTGTTGGTCTTTTCTACAGGTGTCTCCGAATGAAAACAATCCCCCAAATTGAGATGTTGGTAGATATACAATTCTGCTGAGCTTGCAAGCCACTTTAAAAATTGTGAGACTGGAACAGCAGTTGCCACCTTCTCCACTGGAAACTATGCAGTTCTTAAGCTCATTGCCCTGCACATAACTTCACACTTGTTCTACTTTTTAGAATAAATGTTTAGACAACCACTACTCAGAACTGCAGTACCCACAAGAAAGATGGGCAGATTCTGAACAGATATAAGGAACAGCCCTCGCCCTTCTAGAAAAGTGTCAGACTCTAAGTTTAAATGCCTGTATAAATGAGAACAGATGTCGGTTTCATCCATGTGACATCAAATCACTGGGATAAAATATGAAAAGCTGAGTTTATCATCCAGATGTTTGATGTCATGCAAAGACTTGAACCCCTCTCTGAGGGTCCTGCACACCAGAACGCGGTGTGAACACGAATCCTGCATCTCAGGACTCATGAGTGAACAGACTTTCAGTTGAGTTTTCATGAGGGCAATCTCTTCAACTCTAAGGCCAACGATACCCACTAATAAACCATAATATTCATAAAGTTCTCAAAACAGGGACTTCAAATTTATATTTGTGGCATATTAAAACTATATTTTTCACATAACTGTTTCAGTAAATTGAGTTACAGTGAACTTTAGATGGAAAGTCTCGGAAAGTAAAAAAAAAAAAACTATCAGTTTGAGGAGAAATAAACACTCTAAAATCCCAAAGCATTGGAATTTGGTTAGCTGATCAATCAGATGGGTTACTTTTTTTTCTTTGAGTCAGAACTTTAAATTTACTAGTAAAGAAAAATCTTTGCATACTTACTGGAACTGTAAGATAAAAGTATACTTATTCATTTTATTTATCTTTCATTCTAATAATTTCATATCACAAAATTTCATTATTACTAGATGAGCTAAATGAAGTTGACAAATTGATCTGAAATGTCCGTAAGCCCAAAAATATGCTATTCCTAGCCTAAAATTTTTTAAATATTTCCTAGCTTTCATTTCCTGTTATCTCACAATCTCACACAGACATTGAAAGGATTTTGTACGAGGAAAGAATTTAATAATTCAGAATTTCAAGGTGAAAATAAATATAAATCATTCCTAGGTACACAAATTATTGTACCTTCTTTTTTAGAACTACTAGAAAAAAGTTAAATATAACTATTTTTTAAATTAGTTCTTCTATTCAGGAAACTTTAATGGCTGTAGAAATTTCTTACAGTTTTGGTTTTACAACTTCTGACAGAAGAAAAAAGTAAGTGCTAAAAATTTTACATTTGATCTGACCTTTTAAAATAGTAATAAAATATCTGAGCTTTTTAATTATAATTATTATTAAAGAGTTAACTCTGTTTCTAGAAAATAATAATAAATTGTAATATTTGAACTATTTTCTTTAGTTCATCACTGCATATATCATTCATCTTTTAGAAATTCAGGCACTTCAAGATACTTCCTGGACTTTTCACCTGAGCTCTGTAACTGCCAATAATATTATAGCTCTTTGATGCTGAGCTCCAAAATCAAGTTTGCAAGTTTCCTGAGGAAGACAGGTGTGCAAAAGATCAATTTACTCTCAGGGTCAAAGAGCAGAAATTCTAAGGGTATCTAGAGACATTCACCTATAGAAATTGCAATTTTTGATGAAAATTGGTACAATATGTTTCACAGATGAGAGAGAAAAAAAGGATGTTCTTAAATTATGTTTATTCCTAAACCAAAGAATAGAAAGACCTGACAGCTTTCTGAAATTTATCTCTATGGACTTTTCCTTGTGACCTGTCTTGACCACACTTCTTGAAATATCACAACATGTTCAGTATAAAGAATAGAATATGAACAATCAATAAAATTGTAGCTCACACCAGCCATAAATTCATATGAATTTTTTATTGAAATAAAATATTAGTAGATGAAAGTCACTACTGCTTTGTTCTCAAGATTGATTGACAAGTTTGGATTTGAAACCCACATCTTCTTTATTAGCCAAGTCTTTCAGAAAGAGAAAATGTGGGCTTGATTTGTGAGCTATGATAAATGGTCTGGGAAAGATGGTAGTGGGACCAATTTGATATGTACAGTATTTCATACTGGCAAATTGTTTCAAGAAATTCTACCCTCTTTCCCGAAATGTCTTGTACATCCTTGGGAAAGCACACACTGTCATAAGCATAATATATTTACTTGTCACTAATGATTGAGAATCCAGTGCAAGACTGGGAATCATCAGTCGCAGCTCTCGTAGGCAAAATAGGACCCCAAGCCATCTGATGACACTCAGTATGATTTTTAGATGACAACAAATCATTCTTTATTTTAAAATGGGATCTAAAATACATTTATCACTCTATATTCTATTACATTTTAATTTAGTATTTCTGAAATTTTAATTCCATGCCCCCTACAAAGATGTCTAGATTCATGCAAAAGAAGAAGATATTTTTCAACACAGAGAATTGTATTTCTCATTGTAAATAGACTGGTGGTCAAAAGGAAAAAAATGTTACAGGGGTTTAATTTGATAGGCTCTCATATAATGTTAGATGTGGACAGGGACAAGGATTCATAGCTTGAAATACTAAGTGAGAAAAGGACAGTGAAGATTTAGCAGGTTTTTTTCAATTTTAAAATAATGCCACAAATTTGGTTTTCCAAGACAACTGCTAGATAGGCTAATCTGCATTTCCAAAAATGACTATATTATTGGTCTGACATCTTCTACTCTTGATGGAGGAAATAGAATTCATATTTTGGTGACTACTGTCTCTACAATAACACTTGCTGCCACCAAATCAGTGAGTGCCATTTTCCAGCTATGTGACATCAGCCAGCCTGCTGGCATACACAAGTCTTGATATCCTCGTCTGGAAGATAAGAGTATTTAACTCATGAACATCTTAAGACCTTCCAAAATGAGCATGCAGCAAAAGCCGAACTTTTAGTTCAATATGACCATGTTACTTTATTATATTGCTATTTTCCCAACTGTATTATTGTCCATTTAGTTAACATGAAATTATATTAAAATAAAACAAAAATGAGAACTATAACTATAAAACAAGAGTTACTTACTTGTTTTTTACTAATAGAGAGAACCCGGCTGTTTACTTACGGCTCCATTTCATTTCACTCTTAGAAGTGAGGCTTCTTATTTTCAGTGTGTGCTCAAAATAAGAACATTTAGTCCTTAATAATTTTAAAGCTCACTATGTTACTCATGATATATTTGATAAATGAATAATGAAAGAAAATTATATATATATATATATATATATATATATATATATATATATATATATTTCTTACTCCATATAATCTACCACCATTCCACAGTAAAACAAACAACTCTGAGAAAACTCTAATCTGACCATTCACTAGTTATCTGAGGACTACTTAGTCTACAATACAAATCCTATTTTACTTTATTTTCGAGTCAAATGTACAATTTTAATCTTTACAACCAAGGCAAGAGTCACAAGAAGCCATCATTTCTGTTTTAAAGACTGCTGTGGTTTGGATCTGGAATGTCCCTCAAAAGCCTCATGTGCCTAAGGTTACTGTGTATGGTTGGGAGGTGGGACCTGGCTGAAAGGGGCGGATGCTTGGGCTTGACCTTGAGGGGGTTGCTCTGGGTCTGCCCTTCCTCCCAGACTTGGCTCAGTTCTGCCATGCCGTGAGAACCTCTTCAGGTCTGGCCTTGCCATGCGTTCCTAGCACCGCCAGCTGCCCATAAGTGAACAGAAACCCTTTGAAACTCTAACCTAAAATCAATCTTTCCTCCGTAAAGAGGTGGATGCCCAGAGTTGACTCACAGTGATGAGAAAGGGACGAAGACAAGGACCCTCTCTCAGGAGTGGAACTGACAGTTTGAACTGAAAAAACTAAAAATAGATGTGATATTTACTCTGGTCTAGATAGCGTATTGTATTAATAGATTTTTTTTTAATGTGCCTGTGTATGAAAGCAAACGAGGGTGAACCAAAGGCAGGAAAGAGAGATGCAGGCTGATTGAGCTCCTCCTACATCTTCCCTGGCTGGAACTGCAGCAAACACACTACCCTACTGGACGTGCCAGTCGGTTATAGGGTCAAAGTATTTTAGCAAAGCCTACACTTACAAATACATATCATTTTGATTAAAAGGCACATTATTAGTCAGGTAAATAAAAAGCAAGTAGTTTATAATAACAACACAGATAAACTTCTAGGAAAGGATGAATTTTTCAGATTCTATTGTCTTGTGGAAATACTTATCAAAATAAATATTAATTAAACTAGATGCACACTAGACACATTGACTTGGAGAGATTACTTTTCAAGATCGGAAGTTGTATAGACCAAAGCAACCCCGATCAATAGCTTTATGAAATTTTTGTAATGAGCACTTCGTGTATGCCAACTGTATTGTTTATTATTTCATCAACAGCTTCTGAATCTAAGCGGCTTGTCAGTCCTCCCTCAGTCCCTTACACAGAATAGCGTCCACTTGCAAATGACCTATGCACATCCTCACAGCTACTTTAAATCCTTCCTAGATGACTTATAATATCTAAGGTGAAGTAAATGCCAGGAGAATAGTTATTACATTGCATTAGGGCACAATGACAAGAATAAAATGTGTGTGCTCAGTACAGATGCCTTTTTTTCCAAGTTTTTTTCTATTCATTGATTGTGTGAATCTACAGATATGAAATTCATGAATACAAAGGGTATGTGACTAAAACAGGCACAGTTACAAAGAGCAGTACTATCTTCGTTCTCTATTGGGGATTGCTACTTAAACAAACAACTGAAGATGTTTTCCTCACTAACTTCAACAGGAAACATGGCATTCATACTGTCCCAGGCACACTCCAAACTACTCATATCAACAGAAGTTCATAAATAATGTCTCTAATATTTACAAGATCCCCAGGGATTCAATCTTTAGAAATAGCACTGTGCCCTGTGTTCACAGTCAGACTATTATCAAGTTAGAATTATTGGAACGAAATTTTTAAATGATCAGAAAAGATTTCTTAGCAGGCATCCATCAGGATATCAACTGAACAAAGGGAATTCATCAGATATTTTCACAGATGAATGAATGTTCAATTAATGGATACAAAAATGTGGCATGCGTACATAATATAAAGACTGATAAATTTGAGTCATTTGCAGGTAATTGGACACACTTAAGATCACCACGCTTAGCGAAATGAGTCAGATGCAGAAGGTTAAATATTGTGCGGTTTCTCTAATATGAGAAACCCAGACTACAAATACACAAGAGTCAAATGGGTAAGATCTGGGGAGTTAGGGGGGATTAAGAGGAGAGATAGGACAAAGACGGGGAATGTTGTAAAGTTGACGTGATATATAAGTGCAAAAAACTCTCAAGCTCAATAAATAGAGCAAACATAGTATACCGTCCTCTAGCCCCTTTGGACTTGTCCAAGATTCACTATTAGAGCTCTCCAATGCTCCTATTTGACCAGTCTTCCTTCTTCTCTCTTCCTCATTCAATCAATATTATTAAACAGCTCTCCTTCACCCTGTTGTGCACTAAGTATTTATGAGCTAGGTCAGGAGACAGTGGTCACACAAAGGTCCCACCTTCTGGTAACTTTCACTGTGAAATATCATTCCTTATTATTTAATGTCACAAATAGTACCAGAGTAGTAATATGGTTCAATAGAAAGAATTTAATTAGTAATTCTGGAATGTACACAAAGCCCTTAAGACTTAGCCATCATGACTAAAAATTTTCTAACCTGTACCTGTCATGTAAGATCTTAATAAAAAATAGCCATGATAATTTCATAAAATTATAACCCTGGAAATAGATCCTAATTGAGCATAAGAGGTATTTGATATCATTGGCTAAATAACCCTCGTGAAAAATATTAAGTTATTTTATGGATAAATGATAACAATTAGAAGAAATAAAAAGTCATTTGAAATAATTTAGATATTCTTTTTATACTCCAAAAATCAACTTGAAATCTCATAATGAACATGAAAATGCTGGCTTGCCTACAATCTTCTTTTCATCATAAAAACACATAATGGATACCACAAGGGTAACATACTTGAAAAATTTTGGCTGCTAAAATAAGCACCCATTTTATATCCTGCTATAAATGCAACCTCAGAGAAAATGACACTTCCCTCCAGTGATACTTATCACAGTCTAGAAATGATTCAAAATTAAGGAAATAGAAAACATACTGTTTACTCATTCCTCCACCTCCATTTACGGTACACGTATACAGATGCCAGAAAGATCTCTCATTTTAATATTGGGAAACAAGGATTGTTTAGGAAAGGTAAGCATGTTATTGAGTTCTGTCACTGTGACAAAAAAATTAACCTAAAGGCTTATTTGGGCTCCTAGTTTCAGAGGTTTCAGGGATTGGTTACTCGGCCCCATTGCTTTCAGACCTGTGGCAAGGGAGAATATCATGGCAGAAGCCAATGGTCAGGGAATCGGCTTACCTCAGGGAGGCCAGGAAGCTAAGAGTGGGAGGAAGGAGCTGGGGCCCAAAGTCATCTTTAAGGGCATAAATTTACAGTAGTAGATTGATGGATGGTGACGATAGGTATACACAGGTAGAGAAGAACATAAGACTATATGAAGGAGCATCCATTTTCTTTCCACGGATCTCACCGTCCTGACCTCAAGGTCAGAAAAGAAAGATCATGTTGTGACTCTTTGCTTTGCATGGTCTGTTTCCTGGGCCTTGCATCCATTTTTCCCACTCCACTTATTTTTCACCCCTTGAAAATTCCCAATCCTAAAAGATCAGGTTGAATACCACTGGATGAAGTCTTGCCTAAAACCCTTCAGGAGGAGTTAATCATTTTGCCTTTCCTGTCTCAACACTTCTGTTCTTCAAAACATTTAAGCATGATTTCTGTTATGATCTGATTATGAAAGCAAGATCAGCTCTGGGTTCCAAGTGCTCACCACTGTGGCTGGTGAGAAAATGCATTCAGTGAGTAATTCTTGAACGAATCATCTACTTTATTGACTCATCTATAACAAATTTACAAGTATGCTTAGGGGTAAGCTTTGAATGGCAGATACAAAATTGTTTAACATTAATAGGACTATTATAGTATAAATCTGGTTCTAAAATAAATATGACTATTAAAAAGCCACAATTTTAAGTGTTTCTGAGACCTCACTAAATGATGCTAGTTCTCTAACTAATCCAGGTAATGGTCAGTGCACTAGAAATTTTGTTAAATATTTGATAATATACGTTTTCCAGTTCAGGTGAAGAGACAGTGTCGTTCTTGAAGATAGGCAGCCACTTTAGGAACATTTGACTCACCTGTTTCCAGTCACAAAACAATAATGTGCACTATGTTTCTGTTTTCACATTAATTTTTAAAAATGGTCGTGTTCAAAGAGTTATTTTTTTAGAAAACCAATCTGATCCAGCATATACTTTTTGATATGAGAACAAATACATGCAAAATAGAAACTGTCCACCACTTTCTATACATGATTCATTTTATGTGGTCATAACAGCACATATATTATTATAAAAACAAGAAATCTAAAATTCTGTATAGCACATCTATGGATATGACAATATGTTACATTGAGACCAATAACAATGTGTTGTATAAAAGTGACCATGTCAAATTGGAAAGTAGACAAACTCATATGTGATATAATATTGAAATCCTCTATTCCATTAGAGTTCCTTTAGGATATTAATAGTATTTTTATGACATTTTAAAGTTATGTTGCTAATTAAAGCAAAATGTCTTCTTACACCGCCCAAACTTATAATAAATTTATACCAGCTATTTTTCTATAAACAGTGTAGATTTCTCTGTGTATACTTTTCTCCAAAAGTACATATTTGTAATATGGATAAAACTGTCCCTTCTATCCATATCCAAACCAAATATATTTATTTTCTATGTGTTTTTAAGTAGCTTTTTTGCTAGTTTTCCTATACCTGTTTTTTCTAAAGAGTTATGAGCTTCCATTGAGAAAATACAGTAAGCATGACAGCATAACCCCCCAAATTTCATTTACTAAAAAATGCTCCCATTATTTAAGTTTCAAATACATTATTCTAAAGATTTTCTTCTTGGAAATTTCAAAGTAGTGAACTGAAAAACTCTGAATACCTCTCACATTTCCAAGCACTTTGCTTTTGCTTTCAACAAAATAAACCCTCCAAGAAAATACATAGTTATGACAGCGAAATCATTTGCAAATACCATGCAAGGGAGGTACATATTGACACAATGATTATTTCTCCTTAAAACGGAGACCTGCTTAAAGATTATTTTTTTCTTTAATTCCAGGGACAAAATGCCCTTCCTAAATTTCACCTTTTATAAAAGTTTTTAAATTATTGTGTTTTCTTATTTAATATTCAAAATTCTTTGCTTAGGAAAAAATGTACCACAATGTAGTGTGGGTGGGTACATTTCCTTCCCAAAGAATCAGAAAACAACCAATTAATTGGTTAATGTTTTAATTTGACAGGCAAAATGTACTCAAGTCATTAACTTTGCCATGAGCTATTACAGCCTAGACAAAGTGCTACCATCTATTGTAAATCAGATCATACTCTATATCAGGCAGAATTCTTTGGACAGAGTTTTTCATTTTTAAAAAAAGTCTTTTTCCTCTGCTTTTCTGGAGAGAGAGATGGGGAGTGTGTCTAGGTTATTGGTCAATATATTTATATAAAACCAACTAGGTTTGTTTTGTTTTGTTTTGTTTTGGATTTATTTGAGACAGTATCTCTCTCCATAGTCCATGCTGGTTCTGAACTTCTTATGTAGACCAGGCTGGCTTCAAAATCACAGAAGCAATCCTCCTGCTTCAGCCTTCCTAGCGCTGGGATTACAGGTGTGCACCACCATGCTCAGCCTGTATGGTTCTGAGGAATCAAACTCAGGGCCTTCCACTTGTTAGGCAAGCACTCTAACTGCTGTGCTATTCCTCCAGCTCCCCAATCAGGCTTTGCTATATCGTCTTTTCTAATAGGTGACTATTAATATTTACCTTAGTTAGAAAACTACAATTCTCTTTCACATTTAGTCCCGTGTCAGTGGGACATTGTTTTTCTAACCTTGGAAGAGGAAGAAGTACCCAATACCAACCTGAATGCTTCAAGGTACTCAACATCTCCCATTGGGGGGTCAAGGCCACCTGTCCAGGCAATATTGATATTGTATCCTTCTCCAAGGCCTGACCCAACCTGGGAAGAGAAATGCACCATCGTGGGTAGAGGAAAGGGGAAAGGCAGAAAGCAGAAGGAGGAGAGAGCAAGCACATGGGATCTCTGAAAATAAACGTCACACACCACCTCAAACCAGGCCGGCCCTGCCTGACGGCCGGGGGCTCAGGGCCATGCACTTGTTCTGCGCTGGTTCTGGGTCCCGTGGGACAACTCGGTAATCTCGTGTAATTTAAAACACCAGCAAAGGACAAGAAAATTAGGGGTAATCATGCAATGCAATTACGTGAAAGACACAAATAAAAGTGGGGCTCTAAAGAAATAAACCGAACCTCATCCGGGGCTCCACTGCCAGGGAAAAAGTTCCCTTCATCATAGCGATGGAGTGAAACGTACAGGACGCTGGGGTCAGCATAAAAGGCCTGCTGTGTACCGTTTCCATGGTGAACGTCCTGCGGGGGTGGGGGGAAAGAAAGAGGATGACAAACACGGCCACGCCTGGCTCCGCGTGGACGCAGCCTTGCTGATTTCAGTCCTGTCGTCTTACCCAGCCCTCCTGCCCAGTTTCTGTCCTCTCCCCGGGTCCCTCGTTCGCTTTCTCCCACTCGGCCAGCTTCCAAACCACCCCCTTTACTTCCTGAACTTTCAGGCAAATTACCCTTTAATGCACTCATTTTTTAAACTGGCTTCTAAAAATCAGGAAACCGCAGCGAGCTTGCCCTGGAGACTCCAGATGAGCAGTCGCTGAGAAAGCCCAGTGCTTCGGTACAATTAGATATTTATACACCGGCCCTTTGTACTCTTTGCTTCAGTGATGGAATCTCGCATCCTGTTTTATGGAGGAATTTTATGACTTATTAACTGCCAACAGTTCATAACCCCTCAGGCTTAATTAACTAGCCTCATTGGCCTCTGCAAAAAGACTAATGTTTAAGCTACAAACTAGTATTTTGCAGAAGGATCGACGGCTTGCAGAGCATTTTTGCAATTCTTGACAGAACACTAACCGTACATGTATGTGTTGATTTGCCAAGTCCCACCATTAAGGTCAAAGGCTCCCAACCAGCTGAATAAATTGGCTTTCTCAAAGGATGCAGTTCAGTTAGCAATCCCCAAGCAGTTAGAGTCACTTCAAAAGAGATGCCAGATGCAAAAAGGACTTCATCCTTCATTTTGGTAAAATCATAGTGGCAAGAATGGAAGACATGGGATCATGAGTTCATTGGCTCTTAAATCCTTTGGGCCCAAAGAGGAAGATGGCTTGGGGTACATCTTGTCCAATCTGCCTAAATTTGAGATTTTATCATGCTCCCGTCCTATAATCTTCAACTCCTTCTTTTCATTCCTCATACCATTTCTGATTCCCATAGTCACAGGAAAACAAAAAAGGCTGTGTCATTAAAATGAACAATTCTTACGATTTATATATAATAATGAATCAAAATTCTATAGCTCTTTTTATTGTTTGATAATATAGCCATATGCCACAATTGATTTAAGAAATGGAAAAAATAAAAATAACAGCATTTTTAAAATGTCTTCATTAAAAGACCTCAGGTATTAAGGATTTTGATTAGCATTCTTTACACATTCTGGGCATAAATAAAACAAATCACTCTTAAAAGTTCATAATGTAGAATAGTATTGCTGCATTATTAACTCACACAGACTATAGTTTCTGGTTTAGTTCTTAATTTTGTAATCTGTAACTACATAATTATATTGTACTTTATTTTGTGTCAATAAATTCATATTATTTTATAACTGATTCTTGCAATTTTTTAAGTAAATCACTATACTAACACCTTGCATGAGCATGTAACAATTATATGGGGTATGTGTTAGCATAACTGAAAAAAGAAAACTGAGAGAGAGTTTCAGTAAGTTATTAAGTCTTTAGAGAGAATGAATTTTAATATGGGGTCTGGAGTCCATTTCTACTCCAACTGGTGAACTTTCAACAACTATACTCTTAAAAACAAAGTGATATCCATTATCTCTTTGAACTTCTTAGCAAATGTTTGGGATGAAGTCACTGGTCATTATTTCTCCTGATTGAAGTTTATATAATTGTCTCTACTCCAACCTCCAGCCTTGGGATCCTTCACTAGACAGGCTTAACCCTCCTTTTAGTGGGTTCTGAACAACTGCTGTGAGCTTGCCATCCACCGTGCAGACATGCAATGGTCCTTCCTCCACTTTGTAGAGCAAACATCCTCAAAATTAAATGAAGAATCAAAATAGTGGGCCGATATGAGTCATTTCAGAGACTTGCTCTAGCTATAGGCATGTACATCAGAAAAAAAATAACTTACTAAAAAATACATTAATTCCTAGATCTCTGAATAGGAAAAGAGGAAGAGTTAGCAAAATTGTACAGACATTGCCTTGATTATCCTTGTTTACGTAGGAATACCAACAAGACTTATTTTTAAAGGCTTATTTTAAAATCAAAAAAGAGGACAATTTGTCTCAGATTAAAAAAAAAAAAACATTTGTTCTTGAAAAAAAATGTGGTGAGTATGGATTTTTGCAACATTTTGGACTAAGAAGCACAGTCCTGTCCACAGCAATGGGAAAGTTTTCAATAGACATTATTCATTAAAATACACAAATCTATTCTAAAATCAAACAGCCTCAGATTCTGTGTCCATGTTCACCAAATATTTAGAGATAAAAGTTCAACCCAAGTAGATTTTTTGTTTTGGGCAACAATTCACAATATAGCTCTGAAAATAACTTTTTTTTTTCAGTTTTCCCTAATACAAAATATTTATGCAAACTTTTGAGTGCCTGGGGCTGATTATACCTTGTTTTTCCATAGCAATACACACACACACACACACACACACACACACACACACACACACACACTAGGCTAAGATAGAAAATTACAGTGCTTGGGACAACTACTGAAACGAAATGAACTGATTTTTTAAAAGCCCCAATATAGGCCTTGCATCTAAGATATGCTGGGAAATGAAAAATCTATTTCAATATCTCACTGGTTAAACAACTATGTAAATTGACTCTGTAGAAAACTTTAGGACTACTTATTTTTATTTTTTTATTTTTATACCAAGATAGCTTTGCATAAAGCAAATATTCTACCAGCTAATGGCTATCACTCAACTGTTTAATAGAAAGACTTGTGATGAAGAAATTAATGTCCTTAATCAACAACAGAATTTCCTCAAATCTGCTATTTCAAGTAACTTTTCCTTAAAAGAAAAAAAGGGCGGGGGAGGGGGGGAGTGGGGAAGGGAGGAATCCTAAAAAGTGTTACTTTCTAATTATAAGCCTCATTGTCTAACAGCTGTAAGGATCATCACAGGCAAAGAATCCTACTTCTAAGACAGGATAATGCCCTAACAAAAGAGCTGGTCTCTTCCAAGTTCAAAAACAAGTACACCTGCTCCCTCTCCAGAGGAATTGAATGTGCATCTTCCCCAGAAAGCAGAGGGACAGAATAAATTTGCTTCACAGGTCAACTAAAACCATACCTGCCTAAAATGTTCAAAGCCTTTGAACTTGGCTGTGAACCAAAATAGAAGGTGAGTTAGAATTTTGACTCTGTATTTACTAGGCACATAAAAACTAGTCAGACAATAAAGTAGCCCTGCCTTCTGTCGGCCCTAGAATTCGTGGAGCTAGTTAAAGACTTTGGGTGCGCAGGAATGAAACTCTTTCACCACTGAATAGCCTACACCACTCTCCTTTGCTACCTTGCAAAACAGACCTGTCAACCAAGGAGAACGCGGATATCTCAGCGCCACGTGGCACTTTAAAACTTCCTTCTCAGCAGCTGGACAAAGCAGGAATTTCCTCAAAGGAGTCCTGCAGCTGCAGAACTTGGAAGACTTGAAAGTAAGAATATGTGGGCGGGTGGTGATCTCAGAGGCAACCCTTTGGACAGAACTTCATACACTTAGAGAGTCTGAAATAAAAACCTTTCATTTGCGACAGCCTGTTGGGAACTCTGGACCCTTTATGATTGGATAATGGAGCAAATTCACAACGAAAGGCCCCTAAGCTTGCAGGAAACTCCTTGGAGCTACCAAGTAAATGATTTTATAAATTGTATTCGAGTATTGCCAGCAGTCTTTTATGCATATATGGAAGTTAAAAAAAAACCCAAAATATTACATTTGAATTCTCTGAAGTACAGAGCATCGATCTGTCCTAAGCTAGTTCTTCGGTTTTCAATTTTGTGATACAGTTCACTGCTTTTGAGTGCGGTGATCACCTGTGCAGTTCCAAAAGGGACTTGTAACTGTCCCTATCTTCATGCAATGCCAATGGCAGGAGAGGAAATTTCCCAGAAGCAAATATCAAAAGACTCTTCAAAGTAGGAAGAACAACTGATTAATCACGTTCTCACATAATCTTGACAAATTTAGAATGCTAACTTTTTTCTCACACAATATTTGGTCTCTATCTGCTATCTGTTCTTTAAGTTTTTGGCTTGACTTTCTAGTGTTAAAATTATGGAACTCGGAGCAGACTAATTTTTTTAAAAAAAGTAATATCTTACAATTTATGTAAAACTAATTAATAGTTATTTAAAATGTTCTTTTCTAATGCATCTAGGAAAACAGTCCCCATATTTTCATTAATGCAAAAATTTTAAGAGCTTGTTGCTGCAGTATACCTAAGTACTGAAGACATTTTTTTTTAGTGGTAAACTATTACCTACAACAAAACTTAAGCATGTTTGGAAAATTCATGGAAACTTGGATTTAATACTCTTCACACAAAACTGCTTGCAGGAAGGCTACGATATGGGGTGCGAAAAACATCCATTCAACCAAGCACTAGAAACAGTCTTCCATTCCTTTTATCTTCATTTTAACTAAGCATTTCTTCACCTGGCCTTGCCTCTGCTCTCTCTTAACCCTTTGGCGTGCCTGCTTAACTAAATCGGAGGGCTGGAGGGTGAGGCCGTGACTTCCAATAAGATTTAATTATGAGTGCAGATACGAACAAGATTTAGGCCATTAAGACTTGCACTTCAAAAAAACCTTTAACATATTTTGCCCTTAAATCTTTTATCACCTGCAAAAATTAATTAAGTGCAGATGTAGCAGGTTCGGTTTGGATGCCAGGGTTCATTTCCTGTCTATGCTTTGTCAGACAACCTATTACACCTCCTGGTGAACTGGAGGCAAACCGAAAACGGGGCTCATAAATCACCATTCAGCTCGCTCTTGCCCTTTTCCGGGTTGATCCCTTTTGTACGGGGCAGATCTCCAGCTCATTATTCATGAATATGCTTTAGACAACATGCCAAGTGTCATCTGCATTTGAACAAGCCATTTGTTAAACAAATCATAATTACTGTGTAAGAATGCATCACGTTAAAACCCAAGGCTACTCTAATGCCCCTGACTGGGTCCTGCAGGGAGTCATCCCAAACTGGCATCTGAGTTCTGAGATCTTTTCAGCAAGAATGACACGCTGACTTGTTTTAATAATACCACTGTTGCACAACAAGCGACATGCTCGCTAACCAGGGGAAGTAGCCAATTGGTTACCAAAGCAACAGCATTCTTTCCAGCACATCTGACTATTTCAAGTCTATATTCTGTAGGGAAAAGTAAATTCAGGTTCTGTTGGGTTATTTTAACTGTGGAAGTATCAATTCATTTAAGGATCGTAAAAGTTGCCCTGATCTGCGCCTTCTTCTCATTAAATTGCAGTTAACACCATGAAAGTGAAATGTGAATGTTTATGGTTTCAGAACTGCAATCCTGAATTTAATGAGTTTCCACATTCAAAGGAAACACACCCTTTAGTTGTTTGCAAGTGCTTAGACAACCTAGCAGAGAAATACAAATGCACTCCCTTTTACTTAAGTCACTGACAATGCAGCTCTGGCCAGGAATACATACATACCAGATCTACAATCAATATCTTGCTTATATTTAGTTGTTCTCGCAAGTATTTGGCGGTAATTGCAACTGAATTAAAAAAGCAGAACCCCCTGTGGAATAGAGAAGAACAGAGAAATAAGAAAGCAAATCATCCAGGAAAACCATTATAAATAATGTTCAGAGCATTTTAAAAATGCTATATGATCTCTGAAGCCATAAATCTGCTTCTGGGAGTACCTTGCAAGATTTTTCAGTCCATCTGCTAACAATTAGAGGCTTCAGAAACATGCACAGGGCAGGTGATCACCAAGAACCAGGGTGCTTGGAGATGGGCAAACAGTCCCCGGTACTTACATGGCTGCAGATTCTTCGGCATGGTGACCTGGAGGCCTCACGACAGCAAATCCATTCTGCAAGAACAAGGCAGGGCCTCAGTGGTCACCTGAGGGGATTGTTTGGCTCACCACACCCTGCACCCTAAATGTGTCAGGTACGCACAAAGACTGAAGTCTCCGAGACACACTCAAGCTTGTTTTCTTGCCCTTCATCACAGAACTGCCCAAAATAATGCATATCATCACATTTTCTCAGTTCATGTCTCAAAAAGAAGGCTCTTACAGATCCAGGGGAAGGACAGAGTTTTGGGATTAGTCCCTAGCTGGCAAACATGCAGGTCAGCTGTTAGATTCATGGGATTCACTTTCAAGAACAACTTCCTATTTTATGACATCAACATCCTACAGAGGGAGAAGAAATTCACTCTCGGTGCAGGTCTGGGTCCAAGTTTGGAAAGAGTAGGGAATATCCAGAAAAAAAAAAAAAAGGTTTAACTGGATCCTGTCTATGGTTATATTCACTCCAATGTCAGCAAAATGATAAATTTACGTTCACACACTCACATGCACAGAACAGGTCTCAGAAAGGTGAAAAGGAGAACAATGGAAAAGGCATATTTCTTCCAGTCCATAAATTTAGTCTGGATGTCTGCCAAGACTTGCAACTTTATTGAATTCCTGAAGTCAATTTCTAGCCCATGTTCTGGAATTTTATAAAGAATTCCAGGGCTGCGTAGCAATCAGATCTATCTGGGATCAAGGAACGCCTTAACCTTCAGATTAGCTGGAATACATTATAGAAAGCTGAAGGAACTCCAGCACGAGACAGAGAGCTATAAATCCCTGCAAGACCAGCCCACTCAGAAGAGTTGGGACATCTGCTTGAGAGAAATAATCACATATCACATGGGCACATCACCTTTCACATAACTATGATTCAAGTAACATGCTTTAAAAAGAATATTTCTTTAAAATGTAATTCTGTAACTTTTGAGATAACTTTAATATACCTCAGGGATTTTTTTGATTCCTAATTGTTTGACTGTAAGTATAAAGACATTCATAAAAATCATCTATGACTGCCATTGGTCTTTAAGTATACATTGTTTGGTGACAGTAACTCACAATGAGTCAATTTGCTGTATATTTTGGTGAGCACATGTAATGATATTCTCAGAAGCAAATTAGGAAATAATATAGTTTGAATATATCCTCAAATATTCATGCATTAGAAACCTAATCCCAAACTATAGAATCTTTAAGAGGCACTGAGGTCATAAGGGCTTTGATATCAGAGAAGATTAACTGAGGGAGTAGGTTTCTGATGAAATGAATGAGGTTGGCTGGATTTTTCTCTCACTACCTTGCATGTGTTGTCATTCTGTGCCTTTCCTACTTTTCCGACTGAGCCTGAAGGACCATACCAGGTGTAGGACCATCATCTTGTACTTCCCATCCTCCAGAGACATGAACCATAGACTTTCATGTTTATAAATTATGCAATCTGTGGTATTTTCTTATAGTAGCAGAAAAAAATAACTAAGAAGTCAAATGACATCATGCTGATTTGAAATCTTGAGGTGATGATAAAATTTATTTCCTGTTCTTATTCTTATGGAATTCTCTTTCTTGTAATTAAAGACTAACATGAAAGAAATTTAATGACTAAAAGAATAAAGACTAAACATTAAGATTATAAAGTGAAACAACAGAGTGCTAAATACATACTAGGGATGGAGAATTCTGTTACGATTATATCAAATGCAGTATAGTTCACTGGGAAAACAACAGATAGGATGAAATAAAAACAAATATATAGTGTGGGTAATGTAATTAACAGGCAAAAAATAGATCTTAAAACACTAAACATTTTTATAGTTTAACTAAAATATTATATTTTATGTGAAAAGGGAATGACTACATAATACTAAGAAGAAAATATCTAGGGACAATAACTGTAAAAAGACAAAATCGACTTAGTCGGTAAACTCAAATAAAAACTCCAGGACAACGCCACATTTTTATCAATCACAAAGCTGGCATGTTAAAAAAAAAATCTTTGACAAAGACATAATACCTCATCCACGTACTATCTGGAGTGGGATACTATACAGATATTCTACAAAATAAAAGGCCCCTAAATATCCAAAGTGTTTTAAAAACATTTCTACTCCTTGATTTAAGAAGCTTATGTATATAATTTATACTCTGTGGGTATTCTCATTCTCTCTCTCTCTCTCTCTCTCTCTCTCTCTCTCTCTCTTTCTTTCTTTCTTTTCTTTTCTTTTTTCTTTGAAATAGGTTCTCATTCTGTAGTCCAGGCTTGTTCTGAGCTCAATATGTAGCCCAGGCTGGCATCAAACTCACAGCAATTCTGTGGCTCTCCAGTGCTAGAATGACAGGAGTGTGTCATTATGCCCTGGTTAGGTGGTGCTGGGAAATGAAACTCCAGTACTTAGCATTTGCTAGGCAAGCACTTTCACCACTGAGCTATTCCTCCAGCCCCCCATAGGGTATAGCTAACGATATACACAAGGGTTCATGACAAAGGGCACGTAAACCAGGCATAGTGGCGTGAGATTTTAATTGTTGCTTTTTGGGAAGCTGACGCAAGAGGATCACAGTTCAGTCCCCATGTGGGCAATTTAGCAATCTAGAAAAAACTCTCTCACAAAATTAAAAATAAAAAGGCCCAGAGAGTAGCTTGGTAGAAAAGCCTTGAGTTCAATCCCCTGTAAAACACCACACACACACATATTTAATTTACAATAATAGAAAGTTAGAGGCAGGCATGGTGATACCCTCCTGGAAACCCACTTACTTGGGAGGCTCAGACAAGGAGGATTGTTAAGTTTTACAGCAGCCTATGCTACACCACAATTTGAAAGCTAGCCTGGGCTACATATGAGATTCTATGCCAATATTTTTTAAAAGCACTAATATTAAAAGAATAGTTAATGACGCATGGTACATTTACAACATGGCAGTCCTTACAAGTTTGTTGTTATAAATATCTAGTGAACCAGAAGAGACTTCATTGTGTTAATTTAAAAAAACATTACTATTACTCATATGTAGTATGATAGATCTGAAAGAAGGCACTATTATTTTAAATTTACAATTTTATTTATTTTCCTAAAAAATGTACAACAAATATGAGTTATTCCACAATAGAAAAAATATTGTAAAATGAAGAGGGAGCTAAGGGGTAGAAGTAGCAAATCTTTCTAGAAACACGAAAAATGATTTAAAGAACATTTTGGGCAGAGAAAACACATGAATTCAAGAAAAGATGTTGCAAGTATTATGTATACCGTCAATCTGACTAGAGTTTGAAGATCAAAATGAAAACAAAATTTGATAGTAGCTAGCTGGCTATAGGACACACACACACACACACACACACACACACACACAAAACAGAATTTGAATTTCACGTTCCTCTTCTCTTGCAGCCAAACTCCTTGCACAAGACGTTTATTATTATCCCCCTACGCTTTATTATCTTTTGTAGTGACCTCCGTCATGCTGCTAAGTTGCTTCTGAAACTAATGGGTCCTTCTGTCCAATTTAAACAAGTCTTTTCTCAGTGTGCCCGGAGGGACGTCCAACCCCTGCATTCTCCCTGTCTCCGGACAGCCCGAGCAGCTCCTGTGACAATCAGTTCCTGTGGGAGCTGTTCCCTGCCCCCTCCACAGCAGGCAAGCCTCCCTGCACCCACTTCCCACAACACTCGCTTGTTCAGAAACAAGCGAACAACAACCAGGTAATGCAGAAAATGAGAAGGGCCTCTGACAGTCCTGCTTGCTCCTGGCCCTTCTGCTCAGTCACCCCCAGGTGTCAGTCCTTGCCCCATCCTTCCCTACCAAGCCTTTCTCACCGGAATGTTACATGCAAGTCAAAACTCTTTTCCTGGTTACATACATTCCGTCGAGATTGAACAAGGCTCAGGTTTTCTGACATTGACTATATTCAGGTGGAGATCCAGAGGGAAGTCCGCATCCCTTCTTCCTTCAAGAGCCAAACTTCTTGAGAGGTAGTCACCCTGCTTCACGTTTTCGTCCTTTCCTCCCTCTGCCTCACACGATCTTCTCTTTACTTTCTTTTTCCTGTGTCACTGAGGAAGCACTTCCGGGGTCACCATTGGCCTTCCTGTCACTGAATCCAACCTTAACTTTTACTCGTTCAATCTGTTCTCCCATCTTTAACACCATGGGCCGCATCTTCCTTTTTGAGAGATTGTTCTGCGGTTTCTATGACTTCACACTCTCCGCACTCTTCCAGTTTGCTCTTCTCCATTTTCATTTCCCAATCAGTGTCTTGCCCGTTGAACACCAGCGCTCCCGGAGGCCACCTCGTGGGCGTCCCTTCTCTTTCCACAGTTCTGAGGCTGCTACTACTTTGAATTCAGCCACTACCCATCGTAACCCACCTCAAGGGGTTCTGTTCCAGGGTGAAATCGCCTTCACTCTCCTGCCCACTCGCATCGATCAAGTTTAAAATCAAAGTCCTGATCTCGCGGTCTTCTTCAACTTAGAAATACTGTAATGATCCACGCAGTGACCGATGGGTTATCTCTAAAGATTTCTACTTCCTATCCCATTTTAATTCATGACCACATTTTGTAGATTTTACTACTAAATATTCCTCAA
The DNA here is from genome assembly GCA_004027205.1 of Ctenodactylus gundi. NCBI lineage: Eukaryota > Metazoa > Chordata > Mammalia > Rodentia > Ctenodactylidae > Ctenodactylus > Ctenodactylus gundi. The sequence continues at coordinate 50,703 of PVKB01000108.1, forward strand.
ATGTATGTACTTATATTTGTATGTATTCCTTGGATATATTGCTTTAAAAAAAATTCTATCTTTACCCACATCCTTCATCCAGTAACTGTAATTAATGATTTCAGTTTCTACAGAGATAACCCATTCAATATTTTTATTTCTAATGACCCTTGTTCACTCCTTAACTTTTGCTAATAAAAATACATTTAAGTCTCTCAATAAAAAAAAAAAAGTTGCAACTTAATGGCAAATGTGATGTTGTTAAGAGATGGGACTTTAAGATGTAATTAAGTAATAGGGCACTTCCCCTTGGGAATGGGATTAAGTCCCTAAGAAAAGATATTCCCTGTAGCTTTTGGCTTTCTTGTCTTCTGCCTTCTAAGATGCAACCTCATTACATCCCGTCTTAGAAGAAAAGGGCAACTCTCCCTAGGCAGTCAAATAATTCCGGTACCATGGTCTTGGATTTCTAAGCCTTGAGAACTCAGAGGAAATAAACTACCTTAGTACTAGACATAGAGAGGGGGCCAGAAGTGATGGAGCTCAGGCTGTAGCTCAGTGGTACAGTGCTTGCCTTCTATGTGCATGGCCTTGAGTTTCACTTCCAGCACTGCTAAACAAATAGGCTCCTTCTTCTTCTTCTGGCCATTCCCCCACTGTAGACGTGTCTTGAAATTCATTATTCTACAATGCTTGCACCCTAGTTTTTTCAGGATATCATTTGTTAGACCTTCTAGATGATGCCACTTATTAGATTTGCAGGCGGTCTCTTACTAGACTAGATTTTCTCAGATACACATAAAATATTTTGTGCTTCATTAATACAGGGTGTAGGATACTCTATACATTGAATTTAGTGCTTTCATAATTTTTTCTCATAACATTAGTTTTAAAGTATCAAATAAATTAATCCTGAGAAAAAATTTATATTATATTGTATATTTTTAATATTTTGCATGTAAAGGGAACCTTTGTAGCACTGTGAACTATCTTTGATTTGATGAAAGAATTTGAAAAGTAGTTTCTTTGTCTTGATAAAATAGTTTGCAAGTGTTTTAGGATGAGAATATTAGTCTTAAAAACTGTTTTTTATGGAGGATTCTGAACTTATTGCCAGTAAATTTATTTAGTATTTCTCTTTCTCTCTTCAGATCTGGTACAAAGACTTGTTGTATGTCCTAACAGTTAGATGAGGTTTTTCCTTGGCTCAACGACCTATACTTCTTCAATTGATATTCTTCAATGAGTCTTTTTAATATTTAATTTTAAATGAAAATAATTTGCTGTCCTAAAATGTACAATTATGAAGAAATATTTTTCTTAAAGCCAATAACAATTACATTCCTTCTGGGAATCAGCTCTGTTTTGTTAAACTCTGGAGTGAGTATGATGCTCTTAATCTCTTTTATTTTTGATCAGTGAGCATTTTAGATGAGAATAGTAAAACCTAGAAATGACAGATTATTTTGCAATTTTGGATTTTCTCCTATTTTATTCTTATGGAATGCTCTCTTTTTAGGCCCCAAAATGATGACTTTCTTTTTTAATTATTGTGTATTGGCTTATAATAAAATATACTTATTATAGAAAATTATAGAACCATATAAAATTAACCATTGTCAAATATTGGTAAATTTCCTTCCAGTTTTTAATGTTTTCTATATTTTTATTTATATTTATTCAAGGCTGTGATCTAAGCAAGTTCATAAAGCAGTACTTTTCTATGAATTTATATCTTTCTTTTTAATATTCTAGTTTTACTTTTTCTTCAATTTAATATTCCCTCCTGTCATGACTAATCATTTGTGAACTCCGGCAGTATTTTAACATCATGTATAGTAGCAATTCACATTTCAAGTATTGAATGTGGTCTCATCCTCACTTTATTGTTATTTAGATTTATGTACGGGAATTTACTCAAGTTCAAAGGGAAAAAAACAATGTACTCTTTGGTTTCACCATATAGACAAATACTTATCTGCCCCATGTAGCCATGCAACATCAGGGAAAGAAAATCTATTTATTACCTTACCCATCTACAAAAATAGATTTAAAGAAAAGGAATCTAATCATTTCAGACTATTTTCATAACTGATGAAATTTATACTTTCTGGATGAATTTATCAAAATGTCAAATTTGTTTTGAATCTCTTACATTCATAGCTAAATTCTTATAGGCAAATAAAGGGAAGACAGTAAGAAAATTACTGAGACCACTTTGAACATTGTTTTGACTCTGCATAAGCTAAGTCTACTGTTGCAGTAATGATAAAAAATTCAGACTGTAGAAAACAGTTGACATCTTTCATGTTGTATTCATGGAGATTATCCCAGGGACTGCAGAAATGTCTCACTTTAGTTCTCTAACATACCCATGCCTAAGTACATAGTCAATGGGAGGTAAGTAGCACCACTAATTCCAACCTACATAGAGTAAAATGCACTTTGATATCATGAAAAAGAGAGACCTAATTATCACTGAGGAAAGTAACGTAGTAAAAACACATTATGTGTCAGAATTAGCTAATAAATATAGAATCTGAAACAGAAAAGCAAAGATTATTATTGTTTTGTGAGGAAGGGTCTCACTTTGTACCCCCGGCTGGTCTTGAACTCACTACGTAACCCTGGCTGGCCTTGGACTCATGGCAATCTTCCTGTCTCAGCCTCCCGAGTGCTAAGTGAAGATTACTTACACAGACCTTAGGAAATACTTACACACAGATAGCTTACACACTCTCCCTAATACTCACTGGTCTTTTTACTCATTATTTTTAAAGAATTTATTCTGTTTAAAAATATAACTGCAGTGCAGAGAATAGAACATCTGTATGACCTTTATAAACAACAAGAAAAAAGATGTTTTTATTTCTCTCAATTAGCTGGTCGAATACTGAATTTTTATTTTTATAATATAATTTTATATTGGGAAACTCTAAGAACAATATCAAACAAATGCATCCTGCAGTTAAAAAATGTTTTCTGCATAGCATAACTGCCTACTATCCAAAGACTAATTGAGCATATCAAAGCAACTGATTAGGATTTTGTTTGAAAAATTTCTCTTTTAGTGTATTGCTAATTTAGAGCTCAGTAATTACCTATCTTAAGTATCACTACTGAAGAATCTTTTAACGAAACTAAAGTTTCAATGCTCAGTGATATAAGACATATCAAAACCAAGCCCAACCAGGAAAAAACTCTATAGCATGTATTGCTGAGTAAAGATGTGATGGTTGAATTATTACTTCCAATGCATTTGCTGAAATGGAAATTCATATGCGATGTTTTATGTGGTTGAAATTTTCAGTGGAAGCCAAAAGTCTATCTAAGCCAAATGGATTCATAATGATGAGTCATCTATTGTAAAAATGACTTCAAGAAAGGGTCCTTACCTAAATAGATAGGTTGCTGGTTTTTTCATGTAATAAGAGAAGTTGGAGATACTTTGATACTGAAAAGATGACTACAGTGATCAAAGATGCTGTGCATCAGCCTTTGAATTCTGGGGAAAAGTGCTGAAAGCAGCCAAAACATGCAATGCATGTGACTACACAGCTGTAGGTGGGATAATTTTTTCCTCCAAAATTGGTTTGCTCATAAATGCTCTTTCCAACATCTCACAAAACTTTATTTGCTATAGGTATGACAAGTCTTTTATCTGGTGCTGAAATAAAAGAGTAATGAAAATAAAACATTCATTATTGGGGCTAACATGTTAAAAAATTATATATAGAAAAATTCTTCTGATTATTTTCATTAGAAACATAGCAAAGGTACATTAAAAAGACTTAATTGAAAAGACTATCCTAAATCTCTATTACATTTAAAAATTTGTTTTCAAAAAATCAGAGCTTGAAGCAATTATATTGTCTATTAGGCTTTTTTATTTGAGGTTTGGGAAGTATGGATGATCATATTTATTGGTAATGGGATATAAAATACAATAATAATAAGGTGATATTGTTATAATATGCCTTTAATTGACAAGAAATTCTTCCTCCTGCTTAGGTAAAAATGAATAACGACAACTAAAAACATCTGTAGAAACTTTCGGAAGAGATACTATGCAACATTACCTTGATTCAATTCTGCTTCTGCATTATAGGTAGTGTTAATTTCCCCAAACATAATAGTATGAAATTCCATTCTTTTGCTTAAAGAAATAAAAATTGTTCTATGAAAACTAAATATAGTACCTTTGAAGATATCAATGGATGTTTCAGCTTTGAGGTAAGATGGAAATAAAAGTTAGGTGAACATTATCTTCTCTTCCTACCAATTTTTGATAACAAACTTGAGGGTCTATAGTAGATTATCAGAAGCCAATTTGGTAGCACAGAAGGGTACATGGGGTGGGTGTTCTTTCTTTCTGCCGCCCCTCCCCCTTAACTTCTACTTGCCAAATAAGAGCCTATGCAAACATTGGCTCAGATTCTACTTTTTAGGAATGGTCTAGGCACAGCCATTGTTACGGAGTTGCTAAATAAGCTACAAATATGATATAATGCAGCTTATCGCTTAGTCGGCATACTCTACTGAGCTCTCACTCAAAGCCACTGCTCAATACAATTGTGGATCTTTGCCTTACTGTTAGTCCCTCCTCTTCAGCTACACAATCTATGTGGTGGAAAAACAGGTCCACGTGATTTGTATTACACCAACAATAGTGTGAAAGTAGAATATATCCTTTCCCAGCCTTTTTTTCTTGAAATTTTACCTTATTTGATAGTAAAAAGAAAGGTATTAGAACTATTACTGACTGTAAAGCCTTGATTTGCTCTCACATGGAAGTCTTCATGAGAAAGAGAAGATCACTGCTGTGTAGGCATCTCTAAACAATAACCGAACCATTTGTAAAATATGACATTCAAATTAGTAGGTCAAGGTTAGGTTTTTGGGCTGTCTTTTCATGCTAGTTCATCAGTGTGCCCAACATTCTGGACTATATTAATATAGCTCCTACTACCAGTTAAGTTCAGCTTTTAAAATGACCTTCTGAAAAGAGAAGTTTGCTTTAGAATTGATGCTATTGATCTAGAACTTCTGAAGGAAAAAAGTTCCACAAAGAAAGACTGTCTCAAGCATGTGAGAATCTGGGAGGTTAGAGAGGAAGGGAGATTTGCCAAGAAAACAATAAAGGACATATGAGAATACCATTTTGTTTCTTGTAGGAAGCTCAAGAGAGCCAGGAAAATAGGAGCCCAGCATCAGCAGTGTAACTGAACAGCAGATCTCAGCGCATATGCGCCACTGCCAGCCCTGGGACCTGAAGAATCCTGGAGGAAGGAGCTTGATGACAGCACTATAAAATAGTTTTTAGAAGAAACCCTGGCAGTCAGAGTCCATAACGCCTACAGCGATGAGCCTGGCAAAGCTGTGGCTAAAGATGGGACTACATGCTTTCATGAAAAAAACAGGCTCCGGGTAGCAGGGAGGCAGAGCATCGAAGGGGCTTATATTACATGTAATTTAAGTTGAGTATTTTATGAAAATAATAATGGCTCCTCTACAAAGAAGGTCTTGGTGTGAGAGAAGACGTCATCTTGATGTGGCTCTTGGTCACGCCACAATAAACCACTGAAAGCCATTTGTTTAGTTTATCAATCAGTGGTTTGATTTGATACAAGATCCAACAATTCAACCGGCTGTTTTTGAAACATGTTTTGTTTTTGGCCCACATTGACCAAAAAAAAAAAAAAAAAAAAAAAAAAAAAAAAAAAAAAAAAAAAAAAAAGAAAGAAAGAAAGAAAGAAAGAAAAGAAAAAAGAAAAAAGAAAAAAAATCAAATATTTTTCATCATGAAAATATAGCCTCAGTATAAAAACTGCAGGAGAAATAGGAGTTAGGGCAAAAGAGTTTTGCTTTTGCTTTAAAAGAAAGAACTAGGAAAGAACTTGTTTTGAAGACAAATGATCATAGCATTCTGAGAAAAGGACAGCACTAAAACATAGTAATGACTAAGACTTGAACAAAGATTATGCTGGAAGGAAAGGATTGTGTATACAAAGGTCCCATAGTGAGATCACTTTCATCCCTCTACTCATATCTTTCAACAGTAGATCTGCACTCAATTGACAGCAATAGTAATATTTTGGGTGTAGTTAGTGAATACAATCAGTTTCAATTGGATTTATGAAATATCAAAAATATTAAGAGTAACTCTTAGCAATTTACATTGTATAGCTTTTATCAAAACGCCTAGATTCTTTGGTCAGATGATTTTAACTTTGGCTATATTATTTTTATTTTGATTGTAAATTTTCTTTTTGCATAAATTCTGTTACAATTGTCCAGTGGCCATATTGTGTAAGAAAAATAACTACCAAATAAATTCAATCAATTTATTTAAAAGTAGGCATTAAACAAAAATAAATATTTTAAGCAAGAAATTAAATTATGTGGCATTACATTGGCAATAGCATCAAAAAAGAACACCAAATGAATTTAACACACTTTGCATTCTACAACAAGTTCATGTGTATGTGTGCATGTGTATGTTTACACAGGTATACAATTTACAGCTATATAAATCACAAAAGTGCCAAATACTTATGTTCTCTGAGTGTGTGTGATATGCACAATTTAGACACTGTTATCAAAAAAATGTTTTGAAGAAATTGAAACAAAAAGCTAGAAACATCTGCTACATATATATTTATATATACATATGAATGTATACATATAATATATACATATGAATGCATATATATAATATATATAATTACACAGGTATCACCTTTAATACTATCAAAGAAGAAACACAAACATAAATTACTCAAAACATATTTTCCTTTTATTTGTTTGGTCTTTATTTTCAATATTGAGGAGGGAAAAAAGAACCACCAGAAACGCTTGTAAGTAGCTGCTAACTTTTGAGGCTAAAATTCATTTCTGGGAGCAACTCCTCATTTATTTTGACAATATTACAACGACTTTGACTCTGAGAGTAAGTAGGTGTTAGTGACTGACAAGAGCTCAGAAAGATTCAGGGTGAGCACAGACCCAGGCTTAAGCAAGACACACTTAGACCATAGGATCCAAGCTACACACAAGTAACGGAATCTGGATAGTTCAAAGCCAAGCATCTGATGAAGAGCCTGCAAGTTATCATATCAAATTGCCACGGAGCAGGCAGTTAAAACTACAGAACAGAAGATTTAATTTTGGCCATCAGAAAAGCAGATGGCTAGGATAAAAACTTAGAACCAGACAATGTAGTGAGAAGACCAGCAACAGGCCAAGCAGGCAACTGTTGTGGAGCAATCCTCTGGAGTAACACGCAGGCTCACATTTCACTTCTCGCGAGAATTGTTCAATGTTTGCTGCATTTGTTGCTTTTCATAGGCGTAAAATGCCCACACACGGCTTAAGAAAAGATTTCAGGAAGTGTTGGAGCACAGACCACACCAGAAAGGAAGAATGCAAGAGTTACAGGCCTGGAAACCCAGCTATCAGATTGAAGCAGGAGGATCCCAAGATCAAGGCCAGCTTAGGCAACTGAACAACTGAAGGAAACTGTCTCGAAAGAAAAAAGGAGAAGAAAGAGAAGGAGGAGGAGGAGGAGCAGGAGGAGGAGGAGGAGGAGGAGGAGGAGGAGGAGGAGGAGGAGAAGAAGAAGAAGAAGAAGAAGACGACGACGACGACGAAGACGACGAAGACGACGATGACGACAAAAGTGGCTGCGCACGCAGCCACTGTGAAGGTTGTGGGTTCAATTCTCTCTCTCTCTCCATATATGTGTATATCGAGGAAGATTAAATATCTCATGGGTTCTCTAATCAACAGGGATGAAGAAAGATGCAGGAGACCCAAAGGGGAGTTGAGGGACTGTAAAGTTGATGCAGTATATATGTGCAGAAAATACTCAAGCTCAATGTAACCATTGTTCATTGTATATATAAATGGGGGAAATTAGCATGGAGAAGGTTTTCTGTAAGATCAAACATGTAGCAGTCAAGATTTCACCCAGATGTTTTTAGCCTTTCATCAGCAGACATGCAGAAGTAGATTAGTAACACCCTCATTTTTTTCCTTAAGTGTAAGTATCAAATAGAAAAGTAAATTCAACGTGCTGGCATTCTAGTCACTGATCTTGTTCCTTATGAAAGTCAAGCATACCATTTGCAAAAGGAAAAGTCCTCAACATAGGTGTGGATATCTCTGCGTGAATGGGAGAAAGAAGTATGTGCACAATCTTTAATTGTGCCTAACAACAAATAGCTGAATAAAACAAGCAAACAAAGCAAAACAAAAAAGACACAAGATGCTTTTAAACAATCTCTAATGAGATTCAGGCAGAAATTTTTAAAATAATTAAATAGCAAATAAATAAGCCTTTGCTTTCCTTTACTGCTTCGTGTTCTACACACAATGCCTCGCCTTTAATCAAGTATTACAAGACAAAGATATAAAAAAAGCCATGAGATTCATAATCAATGGAAAATAAGGTATATAAAGAGATTTTATGTGACTCAAACATCAGATAAATAATTTACAGTACTATTACAGGCACAGACATTTAACAGAAGATTAATATTCAGAGTACATACATAAAGAGCTCAAAAAATCTAACACCAAAAGAAGTGACCCCAGCAGTAAATGAGCAAATGAATTGTAGAGATACTTCTCAAAGGAAGTACAAATGACCAACACTTAAATAAGAAAAAAGATTCATCCTCTTTAGTTCTCAGAGAAATTCACATCAAATCTCCATTGACATTTCATCACATTGCGGTCAGAATGGCGGTCATCAAGAAAATAAAACCCTGAGTTTTCATGGGAAGTAGTTATAGTGAAAAGTGTGATTTTTCAAAGAAGCCCACATTCTAATCACCAGAATTTATAAATATATCACTTTAAATGACCAAGGTAAATGCTAATATGATCAGGATATTGAAGGTCATAAGATATAGACAGGTTATCTTCCACTATCCGGGTGGGCACCAACATACTGTGTGCCTGCTGGTTGTTTCTTTTTATTCCAACACCTCCCCATCCCCTAACCCTGGCTCTCACAATCACCTTCTACTCCTCCCATGAGTGTATTTTATATCCCACATATACATAAGATCATCAAATACTTCTGTTTTGTAATTATTCTGGTTAACCCAATTTCCTTTAGGTTTGTCCATGTTATCAAAGGTTTCTTATATTTTTTAAAGTTGATTGCTACTCCATTATGACTGTGTGTGTGTGTGTGTGTGTGTGTGTGTGTGTGAGCATGTATGTGTGTTATTGCTCCACGCTTTTAACCCATTTATCTGTTTATAGATATGAAATTGTTTTGATATCTTGGTTACTGAATAACACTTCAGTGAACGTGACACGCAACTCTTTGAGAACCTGATTTCAATGCATAAGTGGTATTACTGATGGGTCACGCAGTAGCTCTATTTTTCATTTTGGGAAGAAGACCCATATGTTTTCCACAGCAGCTGGACCATTTCTACAATGCAGCATGATTCCTTTTTCTCAGTATTCTAATATTTAAATTTGTAAAATGCTGACTACCTTGGTAGGTGATATATCATACTTAATTTTGGGTACAGTGACTCTCTGGTGATTAATCACACATCTGTGGAACATTTGCATGTCTTCTTTTGAGAAATGCTTAAAATGATTACTCAGATAATTGTTTTTGTTACTAAATTACATGCATATAGTTTGGAAAGTAAACCTTTATCAGAAATATAGCTTGCAAATATGTCCTCCCATATCAAGGCTTCTCATTTATTTTGTTGGTTTCTTTTGTTGTGTAGAAACACTGTAATCTACAAAACATCACACGTCAACCAATATTTGTTTCTTTTGCCTTAGGTTTTGGGGTCATAGTTGCCCCCAGAAATCACTGCCAAGACCCATGTCCTCAGATTTTGTTCAAAGAGTTTTAAGATTTCTCACTTTCAGCTCTTCATTGAATTTTAACTTGTTTATGTTTGCTATACAAAAAGTGTCCAATTTCATTTTCTTGCTTGTGAATATTCAGTTTTCCCAGAAGCATTTATTGGAGAGACTGATCTTACCCTATTATGTCCTTGGGTTTCTTATCGATAATTAGCCATGTATGGATAAATTTATTTCTGCACTCTACATTTTATTTTATTGGCCTGTCAGTTTTTATGGCAGGAGCATATACTTTGGATTATTGCAGTTTTATAATATAATGTATAATCAATAACTCTAATGCCTCCAGTCTTGTTCTTCTTGCCCAAGATTAAACTGGTGACTGGGAATTTTAAAATTATTTTCTATTTCCATAAGTGATCTCATTGAAATTTTGGTAGGAATTATACCAGATCCACACATTGTTTGGAACTGCATGGACATTTTAATTATTAATTCTTCCAATTCATAACAATGGACTAACTTTCCATTTCTTTGTGATCTCTTAATCTATTTTATGCAATGTGTTATAGGTTGAGTGTATAGACACTTCACATTTAGTTAAATATATTCCTACATATTTTACTGTTTTTGCTACTGTTGCAAATGGAATCATTTTTTTTAAAATCTTTTGCAGATGGTACATAGTGTGTAAAAATACAGTTAATTTCGCATATTAATTTTCTTTCCTTTACAACTGCTGCGTCTAAAAACTGACTTCTAATAATTTCTGGTGAATTCTTTAGGTTTTTTTTCCCATTTTTGTTGGGGTACATGTAAGTGATATTTAGTGGCTACATTACACTTGAGAGTATTGTGTACATATATATTGTAACATCATGACATATTTAGTATCTTATTATTTCCAGAGATAATTCTACCTCTTTATATCCAATTATCCAATTTGGATGCCTTTTTCCTTTTTTTTTCTTTCTTTTATTTATCATGTCCAATTGTTCTGGCCAAGACTTCCAGTACTATGTTGACAATTAATAAAAAGGACAGCGGTGGCCAACCTTGTCTTCTTTTCTTGAATATGAATTACCCAAATAGAAAAATCAATATAATAAACAATATGAAATTAAATAATACGGCTGATAAAGTGAACCCAAAACACATATTCAGCTGAATACATATTCCTCTCAAGCACACACAGAACATTCCCGAGGATGATGGATCATAAGCCATATTACTAAACTCAACAAACTTAAGAAGAATGAAATCTATAAAATATTTTTGCTGGCACAAAATTATAAATCAATGAAAAGAGGAAAATTAGAAAATTCACAAATATGCTGAAATTAAGACACACACTTCAGAATAATCAATAATCAAAGAAGAAATGAAAATAAAAAAGTCTTGACCCTATTAAAAAGAAAACATAGCAAAGCAAAACTTAACAACCAAAGTTGTTCTAAGAGAAAAATATATAATGATAAACACCTAAATTAAGAAAAGATAAAGATCTCAAATGAACCAAGTTTCCAACTGGAGAAGTTACAAAAAGTAGAACACATCAGGCCAAATGTAAGCAAGAGGGAAGAAACAACCAAGAACAGAAATAAATGAAATGAGAACTAGAAAAACAGTAGGAAGTACCAAAAACTAAGAGGCACATCTTTGAAAAGATAAGACTGACAAGAATTCAGTTAGATGAGTAAAGAAAGAAAAATGATAAGGCTCAAATACATAAAATTAGGCATAGAAAAGATTTACAACTGATACCACAGAAATAAATCACAAGAGATTGCTATACACAATTTCACTTCACAAATAGGATAACCTGAAAGAAATAAACTTCTAGTAACACGACTGAATCACGAAGATATTTTAAAAAACTAACACGGCAATAGCAGGAGATGAAATATATAATAAAAACATCTCCTAATATGGAAAAATCCCAAGACTTGTAGTTACTGTTTTTCACATTTAAAGAAGAGTTAATACCGATGCCTGTCTTTCTCACATTCTTCCCAACACTGATGAGAACACTGCTAAACTCATTTTACAAGACCAGCATGAACCTTGTTCCAAAGTCAGCTCAAGACCCTAGAAGCAAATTATAGGTCACTGTCCTTGACAAATATAGATGCAAAATACTGTCAAATCAAACTTACCAGTGCAATAATACAATCATACATCAAGATCAGATGGGGTTTATCCTTAGGATGCAAAATTGATTCTACACATGCAAACAATAAACAGGATGAAAAAGTCACTTGATCATCTTATTAATGCCAAGAAAGCATTTGACAAGGATATGTAAGGAAGCAGCCTCTCTCTCTCAGCCTCCAGGAAGAAATGTTGACATCTTGAATTTAGCTCAATGAGACCCTGTGCAGTTCTTGTGATCTTCAAGACTGAAAAAGTAGGCCACATATCCCTTGTTTGAAATTCAAGGGTTCAGATATCTTTCAAATACTGAAGGGTTATTTTTTTTCAGGAGAGGTAAAGAGAGATTTGGGAAGGCATAAGCATATCTGATCAAAAATCTGAAATTCAAAATACTGTAAAATTCAGAGCTCTTTTGAGGGTCACATAGATGCTCAAAAATGTCATATTTTGAAGCTTTCTGTATTTCCTGTCTTTTGGATTAGGGATACTCAACCTGTGAAAATTCCACATTGTTGTAACCTTTAGTAGCAATAAAGGTACTACTACGCAGGTATGTTGAACGGGAAGAATTAGGATGAAATTAAAAAGCAAACTACATTATTACTTTCCCTTTAGTCTTTATCTAGCATATTTCACAGATGTTCAGATCATTTTCAGCTATAAGCACAATCTCATCTTTTGACCTTCCAAAGTCCAGATCAGCATAATTTAAGTTTTGGAGTGAAAGCTAATGCAAAGCTTTTCTCAGTTCCTCTGAGCTCTAGAATCAGGAACTAGGAGTGAGAAAAATGGCACACCTATCTGTGCTGGGAAGAGGACGCTACATAATCAATCATGCATACTCTTCCTTTTCTGTCCACTTCCTTCATGTCACCTTCTAAACCTTCTAGCTTTGGACACAGGGAAGGGGACAGGGAACAAAGATGTTGGATTGGCAGTGCGATCTGGGACTCGACTCGACCTTCCTCAGATGACCTCCCTGCAACACTGCCCTCTTCTATTAGCAACACTCACACAGTCACCAGTGGACACTTCCAGTCTACGAAGGTCTCTCAAGCAGGTCACACACTAGGGGGCTGAAGTTGCATGCTCTTTAGGCTCCTTCACATCCCTCCAGTCTTGTCCTACTGGGGGCCTGTGGCCTAGAAGGCAGATGTCTTCAGTGAGATCTTTTCCAAACAACTCAATTCTGGCTACCATCTAGTTTCTACAAGCTCACAAGAGACAAAAATCCTTGCTCTGCTGACAGCACCTGTCTATGCAGGTGTGCACCACACTTTCCTGGATGTGTTCACAAGTACACATGGCCAGTTCTTCGCTTTAGAGTTAGATGAGGAGAAACAAAAGGAAAGAACTGAACTCAAAATACTTTAATGTCTTTTGAGAATCTTGGTTCAATCACATGTATGTTTTCATATGTTTTGTCACATTAACAACATCAGATAATATAATTGCAGGACTACTGAGCCATATTTCAAGTAATACATTGAAGAGGTGTCCACCATCCAGAATTAACATCTATTGCTCTCAGATTGGGAATTTGGCCAAAACTGGAGAAAACACACATATTCCACTCAACACTTCCTACTCCATTTAGGGTGAATAACAATATAATGCCTTTAAAAAAAGAAAAGGGGACTGAAAGAATGGCTCAGTGGTTAAAGCACTTGCCCAGCAAGCACTAAATCAGGAGCTAAGTACTCGAGTTCAATTCCCCAGCATTACATAGGCTGGGCATAGTAAAGCAAGCCTGTAATCTCAGCACTAGGGAGGTTGAGACAGGAGGATTGCTTTGAGTCCAAGGCCATCCTGGGCTCTACAGTGAGTTCAGGACCAGCCTGGGCTGCACAGCAAGAACTTGTCTCAAAATAATAATAATAATAATAATAATAATAATAATAATAATATTGTGGGAAATGAATTTGAAATGGTAATGCAACCTTCTTTATCCTCAATCAGTACCTAATGTTGTCCTTTTTCTCTAACCTACTATTAATAGAAGACTTTTAGCTGGCCATGGAACTACTTGGGTGGCTTAGGCAGGCCACCCTTGGCTACACAGTGAGTTCAAAAACAGCCTGGACCCTGTCCTGAAAAAAGAAAAGAAAACAAAAAAAAAAAAAAAAAAGGAAAAGGAAAAGGAAAAATATTCTTGGACAAGTATATTGACCATATTTATGCATATGTGTGTACGCTATGTGTTGTTTTTGTGCAAGTAGGTGTGTGTATGCATAACTTATGCACAACCCTTATCTCACCTTAAATATGTCTGAAATCATCTCCTACTGGCTCCTCTGCAGAACATTCAACTCCTTAAACATGCCAAGCCTTATTAGAACCATCCTACAAGACACACTCTGTATTTGCTTTTCTTCCTGTATAAAATATTCTTCCACCCATCTCTACATTCTCACCCTCTCACTCCATCAGCTCAAAGGTCTCCTTATCAGCAAAGCTTTTCTAGCTGGCCCACGCTTCCTGTAGCACTTCTACAGGCTGGATTTTTATCTATCTTTTTATTCTAGTTATTCTTGAGAGCATTTAGCTTCTCAGTTTTGGCCACTAAGGTATTTCTCAACATCTGTAGTTGTTTCTGGGACAAAAGAGATGCTCAATAATTAATTATTTTCTAATGGATATTTAATAAAACAAATATTACCATTGAAATCAGCAAGTTTAATTTCAGGCTACTGCAAGGGAAATATCACAAAGTCCTTTGAGTTAATACACTTTAATTTTTTACCTTGCTACTATGTTTTCATAAACAACAAGACTCAATAAAATGCAGCACTAGATACATGGTAAACAAAATAGGCAACATCAAAAAGAAGACACAAAAATTAATCAGGGAAAAAAGACAGACAATTATAAAAAATGCTTATTCGACACTGACTTTTTTCTTACCCAAATCAGAAGCCAGAAAAATATGGAAGACCTCTAACACGTTGAGAGAAACTGTCAGCCTTGGGCTGTGTACTCAGCAGACTGTCTTTCAAGAGCCAGGGCAGAACGACATTAGGACAAACAAATAGTGAGACACTAGCACTGAGGAGACTTCTTAAAAAAAAATGTACCAAGGAAAAGAAAACCCAAAAAGACGGCTTAAGGTACAAAGATAAGTGGCGAATAATGAAAATAGTTAATAAATGGACAAGTATATTGACCAATGAAAACAATGACAACTAAGGTCTCATTATTGAAATTATTTTGGAAAAAAATAATAAAATTAAAAGTCTAGCTTATAATAGAATATAAGTTTGGTAGCTAATGTGGAAGAAAAACAGTGATGAAGCTTAGGCTTTGTTATACAATTGCACTAACATTTCAAAGTTATTACTAAAATAATAGAAATGAGGTGTGGTTTTCCTCAAAAATATAAGGTAACATAAAATGAGGGAGAAATTTCAACAGAAAACAAAGAAGAGGTAAGTGAAGGAGCGAGGACAAACTGTAGGACAGAAGAAAAATAAAATGATAGAAATACATCCAACTGGACTACAAGTCACAAAAATTCAAATGAACTCAATTAAAATATTTAGTCATGGGTTCACTGCAAAGGTTGAATCTAGTTTGCAACAAAGATCAAGTCTGAAAGTAAAGGAACGGTTAATGAGAATAAACCCAGTGAACATTAGAAATACACACACACAAATAGCTGTCTCTGCTATATTAATATTCTACCAATATGGAGGACCAAGGTATGCAAGTGAAAGCAGTCTTATGCAAATAAAAAGTCTGTTGTGGTGTCTGGAAATTTCTACATTATATTTCCAAGCAGTGTTATAGAATCCTGAGAGGATCAGGAATATTTATGAAGGTAATTAATGAGCTTGTATTGACTGACACAAAGCGAATTTTATACACAAGAATATATTGAAACAGATTCCTTTGTAGTAAACAAGAATATTTACAAGTAACAGAACACTAGGCAATAAAACAGTTTCACAAACTTCCACAACTTAATGTGATTTAAAACAAATTCTATGAATACCTTAAATATCCATATGTTCAGAAATTTAAAAGAAAACAAACTTTTAATATGTTCAAAGTACAGAAAAAATAAATATTATTAAAACAAACTCAAAAAAGTCTTCATAAAGATGGTATACAACTCAAAACAGCAGAAACCATTCATGGATGTAATCATATACTTGACAAACTAAAGGTCAGAAATAATGAACTTAATTACTTAAATAAATAATAAACAACTTAAAAGTTCCTCTTTCAAATAAAAAAGAAATTATAATGCAAACAGAAGATATAAAAATATGTTGAAAAGGGACAAAATTTTTCTCTAATGAGATTTATGAGTTTCAGAAAGAAGAGAGCAAGAGAATATGATATTGAAAATGAATACATACAAAAGCTCCTGAAAAATCACTGAAGCATTAAAAGAAGACATTATATGACGTAGCTCCAAACTGAAAATATCTAGAAGAAACTCTATTTTCCTAATTAACTCAAAAAAATAAGTACAAATTTCAAACAGTTTTATAATCATGAAAGAAATTGAGCCAGTAATTTAAAATCTTGCCAAATAGCAAGGCTTTATACTTCCGAGTCAAATTGTACCAAACAATGAAGGAAGAAATTCCTTGATTTTTACACAAATCATTGTTTCAAAGTAGAGAAAAATAGATATTATCCCTAGATTATTTTATGAAGCCATGGAGAATAACTCAATTTCAGAAAAAAGATGCAATAATCTTAAGCAAAATCCTAACAAAGCAAATTTAGAAATGTTCATAAATGATGAAAAATCATTACCATGATAAGTTTACCTCAAGAATACAAAACTTTTTACCAACAAATCAGTCATATAGATAACTCATTGCATTAGTATAAATCATATGATAATCCAAATAACTGTAGTGTAAAATATTTTGTACTTTGCAAAATTATTTTATAAGAGAACAATTAGTATTTAAATAGAAATATTAAGAAATTTCCCTCATAAGATATTGTCAAAATATTGTCAATAGCCGTTAGCAGCATGTAATGGTCAATCTAGAAGAGCAGAGGAATTCTCAGTCTCATCAATTACCTTCAGCATTATAGCAGATATTTTAGTATGTGAAATAAGGCAATAGTAATTTTTAAATGGTGTAACTGTTGGAAAATGAGAAATACAAGTGTAATCTTTGTAAACGATAGCATGTATACACAGAAAACCCAAATAATTCACAAATAATTTGGTTATTTCATAAACCACTTTTCTCAGCAATCCTAAGCTATACAAATAGCACAAAATAAACAGTGCTACTGATACAACCAAAACACAAAAGATGTAATGTATAAGAAGATGTCATTTCATGTTTTTCCAAGGATATGATTATTTATGTACAATTTTCATTTGTTTTGGAGAAGGTTTAAGAGTTGATTAAGAGACTTCCAAGAAATGTTAAGTAAACGGAAACATATAACACACTCAAATACAAATGACTCAATATCATAAGAGTTAATTCTCCTCAAACTCATCTATAAATACAATATAAAAGTTTTCTGGACTATTTCACTCAAAGTCACCAGATGAGTAAAAACTGTAGATAACAGTGATAGAAGAAGGAGAATAAGAAGGAGGAGGAGGAGGAAAGAAGGAAGAGGAAAAATCTATCCTTTTATTGACATCTAGTCAATATCTCATGAAGTAGAAGTAATACGTAGTCTGTGGTACTGCTGAGAGTTAGATAAATAGACCAGAAGACTAAAACAGACGCTCCAGAAACAAATCAACCTCATACTGAAAGTGCACAGTGTGATAACATACCATTACAGATCAGCGGAGGAAAGAACGGGATTTTAATGAAACAGTGCTGGGAAAAATGATTATTATTCTTTTTTTAAGAGAAAGTACAGGATGAAAAGAACCTGTATCTTTATTCTACTGTATAAACAAGTAGGTTCAAGATAGCGATGAAAATGGAAGGCTAGAAAGCATATGGACTATGATTGAAAACTACAGTGAATGCTTAAATTAAAAAATATTATGGTAAAAGATGCACAGCCTTTAAAACCACTCAACATCTTCCCCTTCACCTCAAACATATTTATCCCATCTTTCTTGCTGCTTCTCTGGAAGCACCTCTAGAAGTCCTTTCTTGTAAAAGTCTTTGGTTGCACTGCTGTGTTTGCAATTTCAAACGTTTTTCTATCCTGATCATTTTGAGTTTAAGAAAAAGCCTGAAGCCACACAGCGCCATGCACAGGTGAACAAGGAAATGCTGTAACATTTTACAATCCTGCCTTTCTATTGGACGGCCTTTGGCAGCAGTATTTGCTGGACCATTGCTCATATCTTGTGAAGACACTCACAAAAGAAGATTTCCAGAACTGCTTCAGATGCCGGCAAGAACGATGAGATACGTCTGCTCAGAGCAGTGGGGAGTATCTTCAGGGATGTCATGGCATTGTATCTTTTACTATAAAATTACTATTAACATTTGCTATAAATTTTCGTCACAACTAGTATTTTAAGCAAAACGTAAAACAGAATGAAAAAGAAAATCGAAGTAGTGTTCTTGCACTACGTAACTCTACGACATAAAACGTGCCACAATCTAGAAGACACTACACTGAAGTATAATGACACTACACTGAAGTATAATAGAGTGTCAGCATCAGAATACTTTTTAAATTTTTCTAAACATCAGTTAGGAATATACAAATGCCTAAGAACACAATATATATCTAATATGAAAGGAAATCTGAATTGAAAATAGTGCTCATGGTTATCAATACCTGGAAACACAAATTAAAAGCATGTTGGGGATGGTTGTAATACCCACAATATTGGAAAACATTTAAAATCAGAAAATATCAAATCCCAAGAATAAAGAGCATTCTTGTGTCCTGGGGGTGTGGGGTTACAAATGGCACAAATTCAGAATTTGTTCTCTAGTCTAGTGTACATGGTTTCTCCTTTGTTGTTATTGTTTTATTTCTCCATCGGTTAATTTTTTGAGTTAAATATTCTTGGGTGTGTCATTTTTCTTCCTTCTGTTTCTTGATTTTTTTTTTGTTTGTTTTCTTTTCTTTCTCCTTAGGTATTTTCCTATTGGATACCCTTCCGATTACAATTAATATGTTAACAATTGAGCTCAGATATTGTCCTAATTTCAAAATACTCCAAAGGTTTATTTTGTTACATAGCTCCATTTCCAATGCTCTTTGTTCTTTTATTATCATACAGATTACAGCTTCATATACTGTGTGCCCATAAATACAGATTTATAATTACAACTTTATACAGTCACGTTTTAAATAAGAGAAGAAAAGGTGAGCTACAAATGAGTTAATTAGTTACTAATACTATAGTTTGAAGTTACTTATATACTTATTTTTGTTGGTCCTCTGTATCTTTTCCTCTGGATTCAAGTATCTGTCTAGCATTCCTTTCCTTCCAATTCTAAGGACTCTCTTCAGCATTTCTTGTAAGACTCTTTAGCTCATGATGAGTTCTGTTTTCGTACATCTGGAATCAACTTTTCCTTCGTTCTGGAAGGAGAGTTACCTCGATGTAGGCTTCATGGCGGAGAGTCATCTTCATTAGCGTTTAGCGTGTGTCATCCCGCTGTCTTCTGCCTTCCATAGTTTCCTGGTTTCCGATGTTGTCTTGAGCTGTTATCACAACGTGTTCCCTTGCAAGCAATGAGTCAGCTAGCTGCTTGTCTCCAGCCTTCTTTTAGATTTTACATTCAAGCTGGGCCTACGGGTGCAGGCCTATAATCTGTGCACTCTGGGAAGCCGAGGAGGACTGCAAAGTCAAATCCCACCTGAGCAATTTAGCAACTCGGTGAGAATTTGTCGCCAAAAAATCAAAAATAAAAATGGGCTGGGATGCAGCTCAGTGCAAAGGTCTCACGCTTGATCTCAGTACCACAATAAATAAATAAATAGAAAGATTCTCTACTCATTTTTGGCTCTTCAACACCTTCATTATGAGGAATGCGAGTGTGATTGTCTTTGAGGTTATCCTACTTGGAGTTCACTGAGCTTATTGGATACGTAGATTAACTTTTTTAAACCAAAACTTGGAAATTTTAGGCCATTCATTCTTCAAATATTCTTTCAGCCCCTTCCTATCTCTTCTCATCTTGGGGCACCTATCTTGCATACATGAATAACAAATGGTTTTTCTGAAAACATTTGTTAAAACTTAATCCTTATGTCTTTCCTTTTGCTGTCTCAGCAAACCAGTTTGCTGGTTTTCCCTTCTCACTGTTCGTATTTTTATTCCTGTGCCCCTATAGTAAAAATTTTTCATTTCTGTTATTGTATTTTCTATTTTACTATTTTTATTTGATTTCTGTCTTTATTAATTCTTCTCTTTTGGAAAAACATTCAATTCTCACGGTCTTTAAAAGCAGTTTGGTTTATTTCTTTGAATGTATTTAAATATCTCACCATCTTTGTCTAGTAAGTCAGGCCCCTGAGCGCTGGCAGAGAGTTATTACTGACTATTTTCATTTTAGTGGAAGGTTCTGACATTTCTCATCTTGCTTATCTCATATACATATTTTAAAAAGCTAAATATTTGAAAGAAACAATACGGCAACTCCGGAAATCAGATCCTTATCTCCCCCTGGGATTTTTCATTATTACTGTTTTTTATTGTTTTGGTTGGTGACTTTTCTGAACCAATTCAAAGAGTTTGTTCTCTGTTTTCTGTAGCATTGAAATCTCCTCTATTAGCTTAGTGGCTTACTGGAGAGTTCAGAGACTTCCTCATTTTCTTAAATGCCTCAAATGACTCAAATAAATAGTCTCCTAATCTTTGTTATACAAAGCTGTGTGTGTGTGTGTGTGTGTGTGTGTGTGTGTGTGTGTGTGTGTGTGTGTGTGAGTACTTTCAACATCTAGTAGGCAGATGACAACTCCACTTGGGCTATTATTTCCTATTTTAGCAGAGCCTCAAAGCTGAGTTGAGAACTTAGGGCCTTTTCAGGTCCTGCCTAAGGGTGAAGCACAGCTCTGATTGTACAAAGAGGCCTAGGACTTACGGGACCTGAGAGCCTCGGGAATCAGGTAAGTCTTTTCCATGACATCCTTTTTTTAAAAGTTTTTCCACTGAAGCTTTTAGTTGCCCACTGTTTACACTACTGTGATCTATCATCTCAAGCAATGTTTATCAATATCCTTAAATTTTTTCCAGAGATGTTTTTGGGAAAAAGGCTTTCACACTGGATGACGCCACATGAAGCTGAATTAAGATAGATTTGCAAGTGAACTTTGCACAGAAGCATCAGACAGTCCAAATAACAACAATTCTCAAGAAGCTCCAACCCTATAATCTCTCTGAAGACTCCTAGCTTATTGGGTTTCCCTGAGAATACGGTTATTTGTTAAGGCTACCATGGTATTGGAGAGGGACAGCTTGGAAGGGAGGGGTTTAAAAACAGCACAGTGCCCACTCTTCTTAATAAGATTCATTCAACTGTTTTTTGAAACTTGTTTCCTGAATTATCACAAGACTTTCATTAATCTCCAGAGTCTTGAGAAAACACATCCTGACAAATTATGCCAGTCTTGGCTTTGCTTTCATGGAGGAAAGCATTCTCAGAGGTTTAATCTGACATTTTTCGCTGATATTATTGTGGCAAAATTAATTTGGAGTTTCATTTGGCATTATTGACTTAAAAGCATCAAGTGGCTACCCCAGGAGATGGTTGTTTTAGTTAAGTGATAGTGAAAACTCAGGCATGCTTTAGAGTGTGCAGACAACAGTTCTTCAAAGGGCAAAATGCTGGGAACAACAAAATACCCAGTGGAAGAATGAGTAAACAAACTGAGTGTACAAGGAAAGATTTTATAGCATTGAAAATAATTGAATCTTATTCAGGCACCTTTAGGAACAAATCCTTATAATTTTAAGGGGAAAAGAAAGCCAAAGATGAATATAGTGAATAAGATTACATATTTATAAATTTTAAAAACATAAAATTATTTTAAAAAGGGAAATGAATAATTTTCTTAAGTAGTTGATTAATGGCTATACCTTGCTCAAAAAGATAGGAAAGAGATAAATACCGAGGGAACATTAATTCTATCAAAATTATATTTCTTATGATGGTTGAAGGCTTCGTGGGAACTTATTATAATGCTTTATCAGTTAAGAGCTAACTTTTTGTCTTTTTAGGCAGAGTATATACCATTTAAAATAAATAATTTCACTTTTTTCATATATATTTGTGCTACCAGACAAAAAAGTCCTGAAATGGTGTTTGGGAGAAAACAAGGTTATATGATTTGTGGACTTGAATATCAATACATCTGTAAGATCATAAAAGTATTTCATATATTTGAGAAAATATCCTAATGGTATTTACTTCTTCCCAGTGGTACATTGTAAAAATAATGGCAGATAACATATAAACTATCCAATTTCTAGTAGGCACTCAATAAATATCTAGCAACATGACATCACAATGTCTACTTAAGTATTAAGGCAAAGTATTCATCATTCATAGAACCAGAAATTTGGCATTTTTCTTCTTTGACAAAAAAAACGGACAGCTAAAAAAATTTTAACTTCTCTATGAAGACTAACATTTTCAAAATAGCATCAACATGAATTTTCAAAGTAAATCTTGATAAGTATTAACTATTCTTTAGAAACTGAAAAAGTGTTCACCTTCTGAAATGTCCTGCAAAAAGTCATATTGAGAACTACTGCCTGAATTCATCAAAAATGTCAGCATTTTCAGAATACAAGTTATTTGATATCAGAATATGAGGAATAATCAATCTGGGCATCTGTATTATTGGGGTATTAGTGTGTGTGTGTGTGTGTGTGTGTGTGTGTGTAATGTAATATGTGTGTGCATGTAGTGTGTGAGAACGTGCATGAGTGTACATGCATGTATGTATATGCTTTAGTGTCTTGTTAAAAAACCTTGAAATCTTGAAAGTTTCCATGATTTCCATTGAACTTCACTGAGTATTTTCACTCTGTGCTGCAAAGTGGTTTATTGCTGCAGTTTGTGGCACATACGTATTTTTCTTGAATGTCAACATGAAACTCGCCCCCTTTGACTGCTTCATCCTTTTAATCCCTTCAGTTTATCCATAACTTCAGGTGAAGAAAGGAATGTACTACTCAGAAAAAAAGAGGGTGGCCACAGACAGTCAAGGAAAAATTCCAGGTAACCAAATTCTGCCTTCATTATTTTCCTTCCTTGTGCACGTCTAACCTTCTAGGTCCCCATTCTCTATGAGTTCAGCGATCTCCCTCCAGCTATCCCTCGGGTCAGCTCTCTACCCAGGCTGGTCCAATTTAAAATAAAACACTTAATTCTACTCAATTATCTAAGAAAAATAGTACCATTTCAAAAGAAGCAGTATTGGGAACGGCACAGTGGTTAAAGCACTTGCCTAGCCAGCTCAAGACCCTGAGTTTGATTTCCCAGCACCATGTAAAAACCATGTGTGGTGGCGCCCACTTGTAGTCCCAGCACTTGGGAGGCTGAGGCAGGAGGATTGGCATAAGTCCAAGGCCAGCCTGGGCTACTTAGTGAGTTCAGGACCAGCCTGAACTATAGAGTAAGACCCTGTCTCAAAAAAAGAAACACTATTATCATACGCAATCTTATTTTTAAAGATATTGATTTATTGGGAAAAATGAGGTAGAAAATGCAAAAATTGAATGTAGATGAAGATAATTTTTTAAAAGCTAGGTTTTTCTTTTTTACATTTTTAATAAATAATTACATATTAGTTTCCACAAATAAGGTTCCTTATTTCCTTCTTAGATCTGAATGAAGCTACACCGACAAGTCCTAATACTTCCAGCCAATAGGTACACCAGCCCCGCAGCAACGGCATCTTGGACAAGTAGGAACTAAGTCACATTTTTGGTTGATTGCAGGTCCCTCGACACATATTTCTACCTCAGTTAGGTGGTTCTTCACTGTTCCTCCAACTCATTTCTGATTTCTACTTTCCCTCATAGCTTCTCGATAAGACACCCATATCATCAACAAGAAGTTCTGTTGTGTGACCTACCAGCACAATAACAGTGTCTGTCATGGCTCGGGCTATACTGAAATTGTGGCTTTGATTTTAACAATCAGAAAGATAAGCCAACTGTCAAATCTTGAACATTCACCAGAGCAAGGTGAACTAGTTTTGCAATAGGTACCATCTGGTAAGCCATCATGTGCATAACTGTTACTCAGAAACACTATTCATTTGCAAATTTCTCAGTGCTTTGGGTTAACTTTCACCATTATTATTATACGGGATGATTTTGCAAAAAAAAAAAATAAAAAAAATAAAAACCCAGGAAACTGAAGTCCAGAAAAGTCTGACATGATTTTCTACAAATGACACAGTATTTAAGCAATAGTATCCAGACCACCATTTCTTGATTCTTAAGCTCTTTTTTTCTCTATTATTGTTCTTTCTTTTAAAACCATGCCCAATGATTGTTTTACCAGGGTAATAAAAAGCATTTGCATGGATACTTATTCTTAACCTAAATAGCCAGTGTTAGTACAGCTGGTGGTCAGCGTGCCCCTATTATATTTGTTGATACTTTGTTCGTAACTGACCATTTTAAATGGTTAATTCCTAAAAGTGGAATTAGATGTTCATTCAGTTCTCTTCATATGCAAATTTGTCAATTTTCCACAGGGTAAAGCTAACAATAATGATGATTTTGATGAACGGAAATATTATGTGGGTATTCTACTTGAGAAGGTTTTAGAATTATGGCATACACTCACAAAGTTTAAGTAATTACAAACTGTAAGAGCTAACATAATAATTCTTGTGATATCAAGTGAGGTCATGCCAGCATAATTTTAAAAATTATACTACTGTGGCTTGGCTGTTGTCTATCATTTGAATTCTTTTGAAAATAGTCCTTAAATATTCCTTTAAAGTATCAGTTTATTGTATTACATGACTTTACTCAAACAGGAAGGATTATTCCTGAGGTCCTACTATGAGACAGCCAAAACTTCTCCCTAGGATTATTTCTTCCCACTTTGTAACTTCTCATGAAAAAGGTAAACAATGACGAGTGAGCTCCACATATTGGCCCTGCAAGTCCCCTGATACGAGCAACTAATGTCCTGAAACCAATCACAGCCAATGTATATAAGCACATCTATTGTTTTTAATAAAGTCTGCCTCATCAAAATTTCATTTCTGTAGATTTTGACTTCTGGGCCAGAAGATACATCATCAAGTATGTATTCCAACTCTAAACTTTTAATTACAAGTGGAAGAGCTGAGTATAATTGAATAAAAGTTCATTAGACACAAAGAAAAATAATCCTAATTAGATTTTATTTTAGATGAACACAACTTGCAGTACATATGTTGGTCATGATATGTTTCCCTTAAGCTCCACAACTGCTAAAAATACAAGATTAATCATCATCCCAATTGCATTATGAAGTGTGTGAACTAGTGCATTAAAAAGCCTTGTTAGCACCCTCCAAGTTTATTGGGGTAACTGCATTCAAGACACACATGGCATACCTTTAAATAGCACTGCTAAAATACCAAATAAAATGTCAACATCTGTCAGGTTTCTGGCTTTTATAAATTGTTTAGACTGGGAAATGTTGGGGTTTGGACATTGTTCTTTTCATACGGTGTCAAAAAGAAGAGACCATAAAAAGAAAAGAACAATAAAGCATACCTCATTTTTGAAGTTCTTTCATGGAAAAACATACTCTGGATCATTACCCTCCTAATCAACAATTTCCTTCTTCCTCCCAACCCTTCCCGTCTGGTATTTACCTTTCTCCACTCCCCCCTCCCGCCTCCACACACTGGGTGGTATTCTGAGCTTATACATACTACGCAGTAATTATATTTTTTAAATTTCTTCAAAAGAGAATCACAGGATAGTATGACAGATACGTATATACTAAGGGTATTTTTAACCAGCTTTGCTCACCATTTCTATGCTCTCAAAAACACATCAGTGCGCCTTGATCATCGCATATTCTCCAGGACAGGAAGGCCCTGTGAGCAGGACCAGCTACTACGCACCTACCTGATAGGAGTTCCTATGGCCTCCATGCCCATCTCCGCACCCTCTACCCGCCCCCTCCTTCCGTTTATTCCCACCCCACCCTCCCCACAATTCCCAAACAAACAACTCGGTTTCAGCTTCTTTTCTAGATTTCCCACACTTAATGCAACCCAGACCTCACCTTCAGCTCTCCTGAGGCCACTTTGGAAGCCAGCTCGATGACACAGCCAACAGCCATGCGTGCAGCACCGGACGAGTGCAGCTCATTCCAAATGGTGTCACTGTCCACCTGAGCAAACAGTCAGCGGAGTCCGAAGAAAGAGAGAAGAAAACGAAAGGGAAGGAAGAGATGCAGTATGGAGGGAGTTGGGGGCAGGGAGAAGAGAGAGAAAGCAGATCTGTGAGGAAGGGCTGGCAGGGGAGCAGCCTGGGTACAATAACATCAGTCTTCCCTCCTGGCCAGCTGAGAAGGCCTTCTGGACATGGCTTCTGGCTTGTGCTTTTTCTCCACACTGACTTCTCCAATGGAAACACATTCCTGCCATGCCTCACTGCCATTCCCTGTTTAGATTTCTCATTACAAACGGCATTACATAGGCTGGATCTGGCGTACTTACAGGCCTGCTAGAAACCAGGCCCCGGTAGTAGATGGAGTAAAGGCTAAGAGCACTTATTTATACATAAAAATCGGATTTGCAAGTGCTAGAGGGGGAAAAATCAAATACCTTTCTGACTGCAGGTTTACCGGGAGCCAAGGATAATTTTTAGGCAGGTAGCAGTAGCAGTCAGTGAAAAGGGAGTAGGAACCACAGTCAGGTTCTCCAACTGTACAGAAGGAGAGCAAGGTCCTCACAATTCAAAAACAACAGAAAACTGCAAGGTGAAATCTGATTTTTCAGAGAAGCTGAATTTTCTAACATTCAGCAGTTTTTCAGCGGGTTTCAATGCTGATTTCATGAAAATTAGAGAGATAAGTAAGACACATAATGGTCAGAGAGCATTACTATCAAACACAGCATGTCCCAGTGTTCTGGATGTCACTTTATCAAATGCTGTTTGCTCTTTTTCACACATACAGTAAGAGAACATACATATTAAGGATGTGAAACGTCCAACAGCAGTGGATGGTAAATATCATATGTGTTTTATATTTTACATTATTTTTAATATTAAAAAACAGAACCACTTAGTGGATGTCTCTAACTTAAGGACACATCTGAAACAGTAAGAGCTGGAATAAAACATTTGTAACCATGAATATTAAACATTCCCAAACGGATCTGAGAGGCAAATCCCACAAGCACTCACTAATGAATAAGAATTAAAAAGGATTAATCACATGGGACATATATAATAGATAATATATATTTACAAAGCACTCTCTCCTACACACACAATAAATAACACACACAAAGCAGTCTTTTGAATATTTATATGTGAATTTTTTCTTATGGAGTCTTCATCAAGAACAGTAAGTAAACAATAAATGAAAAGCATAAATTCATAATTACATATAGACATAAACATATAAATAGATAATCTCGGTCTTCTGTGCCAGTTAAGTTAAGGTGGTAAATGCCAATGTTCACAATCCAGCACTTGAGAGCCTGAAGTGGGAAGATCACTAGCACTCAGAAGTTTAAGATGGGCTCTTACAATATATGTGATTCTATGTCAAGAAAAAGTAAAAAAAAAAAAAAAAAGAAAGGAAAAAGAAAAAAAGAAAAACTAAAAGATTCTCTAAACAAGAGGACAGTAATGAAAGAAAAGCTTATTAAATGGAGTTTAAATGATGGCTTCATTATCGTTAGAGTTTAGATCTAAAATTTCTCCCACAAGTCTCATTTACTCAGGAGTGGGGCTTTTGGAATGTGACTGGATCAAGGGGTCCTGTTCTTATTGGTGGACTAACCCATTGATGAGTTTACAACTGACTGTGCTTTTTCCTGGGGAGGAGAGGCAGTGCTGGTTGGATTGGATGGGTTGCCGGGGTTACGAACTGGAGGGCTATGTTCTTGTCCTGAGGTCCTTCCATCTTTCTCTACTTCCTAGCTACCATGAGATATAAGCTTCCCTCTGCCAAGCCCTTCCACCATGCTGTTTCTCTGCCTTGGAGTCAATTTTCCATGCATTGAAGTACATGAAACTGTTAGCAAAATTAAATCTTTCCTTCTTTCAATTGTGGGTACCAAACATTGTGCCTCAGTTATAAGAGCTGATTGACACAGAAAATTAGTATTGGAAAGTTGAGTTGTTGCTCTATCTCTACATGACCTTATGTTATAGACGTCTTTGGAAATTATTTTTGGAAGAGTTTTGAAAGATTTGGAAAGGCCAGATAAAGGAGCTTTAGAATGGGGTGAGAAGAGATTAATGAGAGATTCTTGCCAGAGTTCAGAATACCAAAATGCTGGTAGGAGTGTGGATAGGAATTACCAGGCTCAAAAGGTTTCAGTTGTAATTAAAGATTCTATTTGAGTTCATTTAGCAAGCTGGACTAAAAACCATTATATTACATTGTAGCAAGGAATCTGTCTACATTTTGCCCATGTCCTGAGATTAAGCAGGAGACATGGAACAAGGAAAGTGGACAGAGACAGGTCCAGCCAAACAGAGGGCAGGCAGGCTGCGACCAGCAAGGTCATATAGCACTGACTCAGCAGTGCCTAAGTCCTTTGGAATTCACACTGTATCAGAAACTGCTGTAAGTGCTTCCTATGGAATTATAGGATTTAGTGCTTGCCCAATTGGGTTTTAATCTTGATTTGGTTTCATTCCTTTGTATGCCGCTATTATACCCTTTTGGAATGGGAATGTTATGGTTTGTATCAGTAATATTATCCAAAAGCATCATGCATTTGGATTATGAATTTCATGTGCTATTAATGGGGGGCTTGGTCAGAAGGTGTGGCTAGAGGTATGTGCTGGAGGCCAGATGTGTTATAGATTAGATTACATGCATGTGGCCTAGAAGGATAGAAGCTCCCACCCAACTTGCTCCTGCAGGCCCTCGATTCTTCCTCTTGCAATGTTGTGAGAGCTGTCCCCTGCCAGACCCTTCCTGCCTTTGCCAGTTGCCCAGGTATGGACCGAGACCTTCCAAAACTGTGAGCTACAATAAAGCTTTCCTCTCTTAGGCGTTGGGTATTCTGTTCCAACAAGAAGAAAGTATCTAAGACAGGGAATGTTTGCTTTGTGCCACTGTTTGCTGGAAATATTTGACATTTTCTCTAATATTTGTAGGGACTCATACCTAAGAGTTGGCCTTGAGTCTCAGAAGAGATTCTGGACTTGGACTTTTCAGAAAAGCTAGAACCGTTAGGACTTTGGTGATTTGTAGAGATGAAATATATGAATTCTGCATAATGAGGTGAACATGAACCTATTGGAGTTGGGGTAGAATGTTATGATTTAAGTGTAAAATGCCCCCCAAAAGTCTCATCTATTCAGATATGTGGTTTTTGGAAGGTAGTGGATCATGGGAGTTTTATACTTATCAGCAAGTTAATCCATTGGTCAGTTTATGGCTAAGTGTGCTGGTAGGAGGCGGGATCTCTTTGGAGGTCATGGTCTGGAACAGGTGTGCTCTCACCCTAGCTCCTCTCCTCACTCGGCTTCCAGGATGCCGCGAGGTAAGCAGGTCCCTCTGCCACACTGTGCTGCCATTTCATTTCACCTTTGGAGCCAGTTACCAGGGACTGAATCCCCCCAAAATGTAAGCAAAATCAAACTGCTTATTCTTTAAGTTGTGACTGTCAAATACTGTGTCTGAGCTATGAGAAAGCTTACTATCATAATTACTAAACCTGAGTGACACTTAGCGACTTTTATTTCAGCTGCGGTTACGTACCCATTTAATAATGCGTGTCACCTACTGTTTAAGACACTGTGGCTCAGAGAGGTTTGAAACCATCATACAGAGCTCCAGGTCTGTCAGCACAAGCCTTGGTGTCACACTCCTAAAGAAATATCATGGTTCACACACTGACAGTGAATGCCACCTGCTTAAAAGGGAAGAAATCACTCAAGTGGATGCTAGAAATTAATCATAGGCCTTCTAAATCAGAAGTTTTATTGTTTATTGAGCCAATATAAATAATTATTTGAGATTCATTGAGATAAAACCTTGAGGAAGTTAGCTATATAAGTTGAAAAATAAAAGCCACGTTGTTTTATATAGTTTTAGTTTTTATGCCATTACACACCTACTAGCATCATAGAAAAGTCTAGATTAGTAAGATTTAAATAACTGGGAAGGCAAGAAAAGATAAATCAATACGTCCCCAAAGATTTACTGGGTAACACACACACACAACACACACACATACACACTCACACATGTAATTCTAAACTCTGTTACTTAACTTTGAAATGTGCATTAAGTTTTATTAAAAATAAATTATTTAACATCTCTGTGCTTTGGTTCCCTTATCTGAGAAAATGTCAGGTTTTTAAACCACTATCAGCATATAATTCTCTATTACTCAAATATTAAAAATAATACATTCAATCAGAAAAATATTACAGCAGTTGAAAATGTTATCTCTATAGACATAAACTAAGGAATTTACCTTTCAATAAATATCATTCTGCCTGTCCCCTATCCTCACTTTTCTTTCCTCTTGAAAGTATTCATATGGAGATAATACTCTGAGTCTGTGCCATTAATTGTTGTGTATGATCTACCAGTCAAGACAGTTTCGTTTCAATTCTTTTGAGTCGCTACTATAAGTTGAGGTATGAGAGGCACTGTTATAATAAAGATACAACCATTCTTCTTAAGAAGTATTGGGCATGTAGGTTCTGAATAAATATTTCAGTTTTTGACTCATATTCAAAGATTAGACTAATTCTTAACATTCTCATTAAGAATGGAAGAAATTTAGAGATTCCTTCACTTATATTTAAACAAAGAAATATTTATCTAAGTACTACTTACACTTCTGGTCAAAGGACATTTAGCTCATAACTGATAATGGTCAAGTTTTGTGGATACCATCTGAAGGCAAATGGGATTCCACCTTGAATTTTGAGTTTATGGAAAGGTTTGTCTAACTCATTTCAGGGTGCTATATAAAAATACCTTGGGCTGGTGGCTTCCACAACAGAAATTTATTTTTTTTCACAGTTTTAGAGCTAAGATGACCAAGGTGTTGCTCTCCAGTTCCTAGGAGGGCGCTCTCCTTGGCTCACAGGTAACTAGCTTTCTGCCATGTCCTGCCATAACCTTGCCTTGAACTGGGTTCTTCTTCTCAGAAGGTCACCTCTAATATTTGATTGGAACTCTACATCTATGTCCTCACTTAACCTTAGTTACTTCTTAAAAGCTTATACAATGCAATTCCATTAAGGGTATTGGCATCAACAAATGAATTTTAAGGGGACGTGACTTCAGCAAGATTATATCCTAAATTTGCTGATAATTCAATTTACAAGAATATTTTTGTGAGACATAATGCTCCAAATGGTGTTTCAGGCCCACATTAACTAGCAAAAGTCATTCACACACATTTTGCATGTCCTGTTACAGATCCAGTAGTACAAACAGGATGCGGGCTCATGAGCTCGTCTATAACCTCCACCCCTGAAGGAGACACTCACAACCACTTCTTGCCATCCACTATGACACGCTTACTGACTGAAGAGATTGCCAAAAACACTTCCCTGTATTAATGACAGCATCTGGAGGGTTATCTTCCTATGAAAATTTCTGGTTTCAAATGCTTCAAATTTCATGATAGGAGGAAAAAAAAAAAACTTTGGCTGGAAGAAGTGCCATGATTAATCTTTGGCTGTCAACTTGACTGGCTTAAGATTCACCTAAAAATCAGCAAAGCACACTTCTGGGTACATTTGTGTAGATCACCAGGGTGTGATATATGGTCTGTCTATACCTAGTCCCTAGTCTCCTCCTCTCCGTTTCTTGCCCTGTTTTCTGCTTCTGGGTTTCTATGAGCTAAGCATGCCCTTCAGCCAAATCCTTCAGCCATGATGCTCCCGCCCTGGAGCCAGCTCACTTTGAACTGAATCTTCTCAAATCATGAGCCAATATAAACATGAACTTTTTCCTTTGTCCTCCGACTTATTCTTCCTGATGAATGTGCTTATGTGTTTGACATGTGTATCTGCCTGTTTTTTGTGTGTGTGTGTATGGTGCATGTGAACATGTGGGTAAGAGGCAACAGAATATGCGCCAGAGAGACTTTGATATAGAAGAACTACAAAAAATAACCATTCAAAATGGGATTTATGTGCATGAAATATTAAGACTTTATATAAAAGAGAATGTCTTTTTTTCAAATTCCTTTTCATATCAAAAACTAAGGTGAGTTGTCCCAGCACTGAGAGGGTGCTATCACCCATTCCCCAAATGAGAGAGAGACTATCGTGACCACCGGGCACCAGGCTTGCTGACTGTGCTGCACAGAGCACATGATGAAAGGAGTGAAAGTCCCCGTGGTCCACAGGGATTGAGGGAAGGCGGACCCAAGTGGCGCGACACAAAAGTGGGAAGCAGAGAGTTATGGGGAAGCAAATGAGATGGGCGCTGATTTCAGGTAAATTGATGAAAAAGTGAGCAACTCTGTAATCTGATTCACATTTGGGATCTTCACAGTCATGCCTACACCAAACTGTCAGTTTATCACATAATAATGTCTGTGGAACAATGTGAAATATTAATAGAGGCTCGGACTGAAGCATTGCTAAAATATCCTTCGTTCCTGTGTAGTGTGAGTTATGCCTGAAAATCCTACGATCCCCTAGGGGTGTGCTATGGGAGAGACGACAGAATGAACTCAATATGGCTAGGGCCAAGAGAGGTCCATGTTAGAGATTCGGCAGCGCAGTGAACCAAAGTGGGGCAGCTGGAGACCACAGGCCTCGCCAAGCTCGAGTTTGCACAGAAATCAGCAACTGGGAGTCAGTCGGCTGACTATCTCGGTTTCAAAGCTGGGAAAGCGGGAGGAACTGGGTAGAGCTGGGAGGTTGCCAAGGAAATTTGAGTTTCCAGAGAATAGCATGAGTACCCAAGGTCCTCTGCAGGGCTACAAATACCACCTTCAGAGAAAAGTCTGAGAGGCTGAGCAGGTACTTGAAGAAATTTAGCTATTCAAAATTAAGTTGATTTTATACGGGTATAATTTGTAAACTGAAAAGAGGATGTCCAAATTCAGAGACTAATATACTGTATTGATAAGAAGCACAGTGTAACTGAATAAAAATGAAGTAGCATATTTGTAGAAAATTCAGAAAGAGTGTAAGTAAGATTGTCTCATTTTCACGGTCAAGAATGTGCTCTGCAGGATGGCAGAAAAGAAATCTAAAAATCTAGTCAGATTTCTGGGCAGAAATCTCCAAGAGAGTGTTTTTACATGGGTTGCTGGGTGTTCAATTACATGTTGGAATTAATATAGCAATGCCTACCTTACTGTCTCCTTCAAAATTCCTCTGGAATCTTTACTGAACTATTTTTTAATGTGCCATCCTTAAAAAAAAGAGCATGCTTTCAGCTTTGAAATATTTCTGATAATGTAACATAATTTATAAATATGAAGGTTGTCTTAGTAGTCTGCCAAATGTTATGTCTACAGAGGCCTTGTTTTATTGTCAAAATTAAAATCTATTGATCTTAAAAACTCTTCCAAGTGTAGTTCATTTTATGCATACGGAGGTGGATCTGGTCTTAAACGGAAGCTCACGCACCTTAGCTGAACGGGTCCCATGAAAAGTCTCTCTGTGTAAAGAACGGGGCCTAACCTGGGACACAGGCCAATCCAGACCTTCCTACATACACATATCTAGAAAATGAATTGAACTTGGAGAGACTTTTCAAAATTGATCATTTTAATTTCAACAATAAAGTCTCTGTAGGGAAGGTCCAGAGGAAGAGTCGGTCATCAGAGGAGGAGGTACAGTGTGCAAGACAGCGCGCAGCCTGTCACTGAACGTCCCCAACCCACACTTCCGGAGACACGTGTCCATTTAGAGGTACAGGAAGAGCAGGGTGGAGCAAGAGAAGGTTCTAGGTAAAAAACGACTGGGCCGACCACTAAAAAACTGCCGCTGGGTCTTCTGCACCACTCACGTTGTCAGAAGTATTTGAAAGCAAGCATAAAAAAACAAGCAAAATATTTTATTTTACAAATAAAAATGAAAAATGAAGCAGAGTATTTTGGGAACATTTAGAAAAATCATATCCTTCAAAATGGGAGAGAAGTATATTCTCCATTTTTCTATGGGCTTTGGAGAATCTGTAGAAACTTGGAACAGAAAACTCAAAATATCGGTAACACACACCAGTAGTGGCCAACAGAAATCATGGGGACAGAGATGAAAGGAATGAAGAAAAGAAGGGGATGAAGGAGGAAAGAAGGAAAGAGTGAACAAGGGTGGGGAAAGGTGATAGGAAATAAGACTTCTACTCAAAGCTATATGGCATTATTCACATATATGAGCCTCAGGTTTCTAAATTAATTATAGAGATGCTCTCTCTGTGGAGGAATGGGAAGAAAAGTAAGGGCGAATAAAGGATTGGCTAAATATCTATTTTTAAAAAGTTACTATGCAACACTGCCTGTTTGAAAGACGAGCAAGCTGTTACGATTTCTTTTACAGAAGGTGGACAAGAATAAGAGGTAATAAGTGAGTACTTTGCTCAAAATCACTTGTAGGGCATGAATGGTAGAAATTTGACCTCATTCAAAGTCAGAGCAAAATGTAACTCAGGTAATATACAGAGAAAGAAAAAGAAAACAAAAATGGACAATCCTAGTTTTCAGTTTTATCTTTCCCTTGTATATAATTTTTATTGTCTAGTATTTTAAAATATCAATGACAAGTTTATAATGATAGCTATTTTTGACAATTAACTGAGAACTCACTAAGATTCTGGCATTATGCAAAGGTCTTAGGCTATATTAACCCATGCAATTTTTACAACCTCCCCTGATATAGATGCCAGTTTTAAGCATTTTCATATACAGAATTCATACAGGTGGTTCAGGAAGTAATTAGCAAAACTGGAATGAGATTCCAGAAAAGAACAGTAAGAGCTTTTCACCAATACTGATTTTATGTTAGTGAAATAAAAAATCCAAAAAAACAAAGCAAATAATAAAATGATTTATTAAAAGTAGACTCTAATTATATTTGCAGAATCTAAAAAGTTTCCCAATTAAATCCTTAAACTAAGAACCACATAATGCTTTATTTAAAAAATTATTCAACTTCACAATGTTAAAATTATTAAAATACTTTGTAAAGATTAAACATCACCAGTTGTTCCTGGGATACTTGAATTTTTTCCTTGAGTATTGTATTAGTTGGCCAGGATTTTATAGCTACAGTTATCAATAAATGGTGACTTTGCTTCTTAGGGGTCATTTGGCAATTTCTGTAGACATGTTTTGCTACTCCAACCCTGAAGGGAGATAGACTACTAGCTGCTGTTACATGAAAGCCAGGAACAGTAACAACCACCAGACCCTGCATCAGTGCAGCCCCAGGTCTCTTGATTAACCTACATTACGTTGATCTGAGTAAGTTAACATGGTGTGATGTTAGCACTGCTACAGAATTACCTCATGACGTATTGCTCAGAGAAAATACTCCTATATTAATCAGCATCTGACTGCATGGAGTAAAAAGGAAACGGAAACTAAAAGAGAAAACAAAGAAGCCAACAGAATGGAAGAGAGGTAACAGAGGGACGTGAGGAAAGGGATGTCTGTGCTCATCATTACGTTTTTGAAGTTGCACTGCTTCTCTTGCTTTTTATTTGGAATACAAGAGAGAGAGAGAGAGAGAGAGAGAGAGAGAGAGAGAAAGAAACAAGGAAGGAAGGAAGGAAATAGCAACATTATCCTTGTCCTGAAATTATACAAACGACTAGATCTGCTGAACAGAATCAATGCTGTCCTCAAATTACTTGTAAGCACTGTTGCATGCCCCAAATGTAAGAGAAAAGAACTCTGCATTTTTCTCATTGTTTTATTCCAATGTCATTTTATCAAAGGACAAGACTCAAATTAGTGTATTTATTTCAAAAAGTGGTTGATCAATCATTGGTAGCAAAATAAAAGACCAAGAGATATTATACAATTGCATGCATGTAAACAAATAAACAAACAAGAACAACAAAGAATTTCTAGCTACTAAAAGTCAAGCTGGTAAGAAATGGTTGATCCTGAGAATGCTGGTCTTAGCGCCACCCACAAAGAACATGTGGCCTTTAGGCAGCCATGACCGAGTTGAGTGAAAACATGTAAGTATGATTTCTGATCCACCTACCCTTCCACTTGCTTCCTTCCTACAAAACAGATTCTAAGCAATCGACAGATGGGACTAACATTTAAAAATCGTAGTTTCTACCATTTCTTTACTCTGCTGTGAAGTAAGATCACTACTTGAAATGCTAAAACCCCAAGACCAGCTCAAGAGTTTGCAAGGAAAGAAAAATGCCTCCTGAGTGGCCCGTCACTCAGAGGCGTCTATGGTTGTGCAAAGCACTTGGGCACATAGGCTGTGGCCATGACTGATTCTTCTTTCTCTTTTTCTTTCTTTCTTTCTTTTTTTTTTTTACTGTTCACATAGAATTTGATCAAATGAAAAATGAGCAACAAAGCCAAAGCGTGACTGAAAGAACAAAAAGTAATCAGAGTTTCAAGTAGGTTAATTGCCCAGAAGATAGACTTGTCCTTGAAAGACATATTGTTCCATAATTAAAACTTTAAAAAATAGCAACAATCTTCTCTAATAAAATATTTTTTTCAGATCTGTAGCACGATTTATTTTAACAATTTTCTTGGTATGAAATGCATTTGTTTAGCTATATAGTTATATAGGGACCAACTACAGTCTGTGAACAAAATATTTTTAAAAATACTCGGGGAGACTTATGTAAGGAAAGAGTGCAGATTAGGACTGAAAGTGTTTTTTAATGACTCATGAAGCCAAACCAACAACATCAGTGCCACACAATTTAAGGTGAATGACAGAGCTGAGGGTGGGGATGACCACTGAGTGGAATGTCTATGTCCTGTCTAAAAAGGCAGTGGTCACATATATCCAACCCATGCTTGACATAAAGAAATCATGCCATGGTATTTCAATAGCAATCAGTCCTTAGTATTATATTCTCAGACTCAATGTTTTTGTCTTTAACAGTGATAAGGATTTTTTTAAAAAAATATCAGGTAAAACATAACCAAAATGCTATTTGTGTTGAACATAGCTCCTGGCCTGCCAGGGTGTAACTTTTTCTGTGCAGGATGACATTATTCATACATTTGTTTGTTATTTGTTTCTGCCATGCTGGGAATGAAACCCAGAGGCATATGCATGACAGTCAAGTGCTTTTCCACTGGGCTATATCCCAGCTCTTGGGGCAATTTATCTTTACACAAAGTTATAAAATTCTAAATCAAGATAGGCAAAATTTGTCCCAGAGGACCTAGTTGGGTTGGATCCTGCTGTGATTAACTGAAGGCACTTCTTAGGGCAGGACACTTGAGGACTACTGTAAGTCTAAAGGAAGGTGTGTCCATAAACAATGCCAGCCTCTGCCTGAGAAGACTATGTGGTTAGCTGAACCTAATAAAAAAATTCAGATTTTTATTTTGTTCTTTTGTATCTCATTTTTAGCAATTTGTATTTATTTAATTATACAAATATTGCTTCGATAGGTGAGAAATAAAAATAAATAAAACCTTGTCCTTTAGCATATAACTTGAGAATCATTAATTTTATACTAAAAAGAATTTACACTTTCAAATAGTACAAAGAAAGAACTTATCAGATACAGAGAAATTGTGAAACCAGGGGTAAAGTAGGGAACATGTCTTAGGAAACTTTATTTCTAAATTTGGCTCATGTAGATAAGTTGCCTCAACAGAATGGCTACCAACAATGTGTCTAGTAACAGAGCAATGACTTGTACCTAGAGTCTACCGAGATCACAGGAAATGGTAGCTCCACATTTATTGTTTTAACAGATATTCCCAAATCTCGCTATCTGAAGCCTCCTCTGCTGTATCTCATTTCAGATGGTAGCGTTACATTTCATGCAATCACACCTTATTTATTGTGTCGACTGCAAGAGTAGAGAGGCCTTAAACTAGCATTTCCTCGTGACAAACTGTTCAGATACGAGCAAATTTATTTTCTAATTCAAACCCTGTAGAAATGGGCACCTTTCTCATAGGATTAAATCAGTCAACACAAGTATGTTGCTTCACATGGTGCACCACCATAATTAGGTAATAAGAAAAAAGGAACCAAGAGTTTCAGTTTTAACATTATTTTTCTATTTAGCAGCAAGCCCATCAAAGAACAAAAATCATCTGTGATAATGCTGGAAGCCAGAAAGTACCTCCAATCAGGAGGCCACGGTTTTTTTGAACAACATATGGATCTAGTTCAGCTGAGTTTCCTGAGCAAACGTGGCTTGTGCAGGCTTTTCCAAGCACATCCAGCACCGTTCAATCACTGGCGCTGGAAACAAAGCTAATGCTCAGAAAAGCCGCACATGAGAGAGATTAAGCTACCTGTCCTGAGAGTGGATGTGAAGGTATTTAAAATGGAAAGAGAATGACTTAGAAGAAAAGGAATTCGGGGTCAGGCTCCTTTGTATAATCCAAGCGCAGCCTGTTGACTTCTTTCGGAACCATTCCCAGAGTTGCATATAATACTATCGCGTCCATCAACACACAGGCTTCATGTGCACCGTGCGTGGCTAACGTGGTACACGAATCTTGCTCAGATGTCATGAACGTTTCACCCAGAAAGTTGGAAAAGGAAACTCCTCGCCTAATACTTCAGCAGCTCAGCAAGTTCTGGTGGCTATGCCGTGCTGCTTGGGCCACAGGGCATTTCTGAATAATTAAGTTTAAGCTTAAATATAATGATCAGATGCCCCCAGAAGCCTAGGGGCAGACACCAGACTCAACAAAGAAACAGAGATTTCTCATCACAGTACTGACTCTGTACCACTGTAATTGTAAAAGAAATTAAAGATCTTTTAACTCTCACCTTGGAACAAGTATATTTTTAAAAAGATGTATCCACTATGGGTCAAATATTTCTGCCTTCAGCATTTGGATTTCGTAAATTCTTTCTTCACAGAAACACTTTCTGTATTTCATAGTCTTAAATCTATGAAATTTATTCCATTTAATATCTAAAATTTTTCTGACTAGCTTATTCTGTTTAAGCCTTGGACATTGTGTTAAATTACAACTGTGAGCCAAATATTATATTTGTTTGTTTGGGAAACAAGATTCCCTTTTCCTACATAAGAGGTATTTGAGAAGCTCAATAATTTTCTGTTATTAATCCTGTATTTTTAGGGTTGGAGGTGAATATCCTAATACACATTTTATTTCTGGATATGGTGACAGAGGCAATGAGCATAGTGAGATTCTGAGAGAGAGAGAAATACCAGATTTACTTAATTTGAAAGGTGACTCATCGGATAAAGTGGTTAAGTCAAATGTAGCACCCAAAGGAAGCAAAAACCAATTTGTTCAACATCTAAAGATACAGGAGGTGTCATTAAGCATCTAAGTGCTGGAAACTGTCAAACATTTCACAAACATTACTCTGCCTATTCCTCCTGATAGCCTAAAGAGTATGAATACATTCTCGTCAAGAGAAGAAACTGAGATGTAGAGGTTAAGAAATTTGACCAAGTTAAGTGGCTAATAAAGCAAAGATCTGGGATTTTAAAACTCAACCCTGACCTGTACCTCCTTCAAAGTCACCTGTTGAGCCCTATCCCCCAATGTGAAATCATAATTACAGTTAAAGGAGATAATAAAGGTGTGGTGCTCATGCAATTAAACTGATGTCCTCATGAGAGAAGAAATGTTAGGAATGCTCACATAACAAGAAGACTATGTGAGGACACAAGAACACGGATACCTGTAAGCCAAGGGCGGGAACCTTAGAAGAAGTCAACCCTACCAACACCTTAATCTTGGACTTCTGGTCTCCAGAACTGTGAGCAAGTAAGTTTCCTTTTGAGCCTTTCAGTTTGTGTTATTGTTATGGCAGCCCCAACCTAGACTAATAGGAATATGAGATTTGAAAAGATTTACTGTTGTTCATTCTAAAGCAATCTTAATTACACGTAATGAGAAGGTAGTGTACGCGCAGGCTATAGGTGCCTATTTTTATTTCTCTATCTTTAGGGTCTGACACACAATAAATGGCCAAAACATTTTGTTAAGAGAATGAATTAATCCAGGCATATGGCACTTTAGGAAGCTAAGGTGAAAGGACAGCAAATTTGAGCGCTTAGTGATTTAACAGGAAATTGTTTCAAAACAAAACAAAACAAAACAAAACAAAAACACTAGAGATATAGCTAAATGTGAAGGCCCTAGATCCAATCCCTAAGGTGGAAAGAATAGATCAATGAAATAGAAAAAAATATTCCTATGGCAGTGCTTTTCACAGGGTCTTACTGTGGCTGAAAAATCTAAACTGCAGTGTGAGGAACCCCCACCCCCTGAGGCTCTGCAATGCACAGACAGTGAAGAGCTGCTCTCTTGTCTAACTCTTCATTACGTCATCCTCCGGCACCGACAGTGCCCCAGTAGCTCGGCTCTCTGTTGTCGCTGATTGCTCCAACCTCTCATCCCAACTCCCCTGCTCTGCAACTATTTGCCCAAGGAGTCCAAGCTGATGTTTAGTCAACTAGTTCTTATTGATAAGCTAAGCTAAAGGGAATCTACTCTCCAACATCTCCAAAAACATAAATTTCTTTAAAAATTGTCATCTGGGTAAGGTATTCCTACGCAGTTCTGCCGTATCTGATCCACAGAGCGGACAGTAAGTCACCTTGTATTTTTCCTTTAACTTCATAGGCAAAAGAAACAGAGTCCCAGGAACATTAAATGATTTGCCCATTTATGGTCTTCTGGGATCTGGCCCATCAATGTGTGGCTCATGGATTAGCAGTACTGACTTCACTTGAGCGCATAAGGTGCAGATTCTCAGGTCCCAGCCACTCTTCCAAGTGGGACTCTGCACTTAAGAGTTGGAGAAGCACTTCTGAAGCACTGACAGCATGAAGATTTGAATCCATACTTCATGATTCTTAAATCATTTTTTTTCTGCCCATATGCCTCACGCCTGAGCTTCTGAGGATAACGAGCACCCCACCTTTTTTGATCAATCTCCCATGACACAATGACACAAATGATGGACCATCCACTGGATAGGCAGGTCAGGTGAGAGCTCAGGACTGCATTTGCTCCCTGTAGATGTGGGCCTACGCAAGACTACGTTCATCCCCAGGGAGGAGCAGCGCCCACGTCCACTCTCAGCTTACGCTGATAACTCTCATCGTCACTTTTGATCCTCACAATCATGTAACACGGGAGGACTTGTTTAGCTCCATTTCACTGATAAAGAAACTAAAGCTTAGAAATAAGTGAAAGGATAACTAACAGAGTCTTCGCAGTGTCAGTTTCCCAGACTACAGCTTAGCAGAGAGACACGGCTCCTAATGTCCTAAAGCCATTTACAGGATGTTCTACAGTTATTTCAGGTCAGCACTTAAAACCTCTGGAGAGTGCTCTATGATTTTTGGGTTTTTGTCACTGTTTCTTCCTGTGGTATGATGCTAAGAGTCCTAACTCTGGGCTGAGGACCTCTCACATCTCCTTTGTATTCTTCTTCCATCATCTCTACAGCCTGTAACGCCAGGCATTCTCACGTCTTCCATGCGATACAATATGCCCACTACCAGGATGTGTATATTCATTTCACATCAGGTGTTCTGCCGAACCTTTGAAACCCTAGAAATGGAGCTCAGATGGATGTATGATGACAATGAGTGGACGGACCCACATGCTTTCTCTCCTTTGTTCAACCCAGGGAGGAAACCGTGAATGACAGCTCACTCCCTGGGGATCGCTTATAGATTACGATGCCCACACCTTAGCTTCTTTAGTCATGGTGAGATGAAAAAGAAACAGAACAGCTACAGGGAAGACCTTCAGATTCCAAGGAAAACCACGGATATGATGAATGAGTAACGTGACTGATATTCCATATGGAAAGAAGGCGTGAACAACTCACGAGGCAGCTGGAAGAGACAAGGGCCGTGCCCCGTGTGGGAATGCACGTCATGGCCCTCCCCAGTGTGATCGACTGCTCTGTGGATGCTCCACTGGTCTTGCACATGCAATTTTTAGTCACTCTTCAACTTCAGGAAAAATATCCCTTTGCTCTTAACTTGCCAGTAACATGAAGTCAGGAAGTATATTTATTTTTGCAAAAAAAAAAAAAAATCTACATTTCTAGACTCCAGGGATCCTTACTCAAGATAGTGATGGACTCACAGAGTTTCCAAGTAATGTATGAATTCCTGTCCATCCAGGGAACTCCCAGTCCCTATTATTATTCAAAACTTCGGTGACGAGTTCACAATCCTACCAAGACTGAGTTAGAGATACAGCCTAGCAGCACGATGTCAGTATTTTATTATGACTTTTTCAATCTTTTTTTTTAATCTGATATGTGTCCTATGTAAAATGGAATCATAATATGCTAACACTGTTATCCACTACAGTTATTCTGCTATTCACTGCGCTGCACAGCTTAATAAAATTAAGTCTGACTCAATGTGACTATTTAATGAGGTTCTCTGTAATAACTCATGTTGGTGGTTTGGTCCAACGTAGATTTTTCAGTGTTATACTTTGGGTTGAAATGCTGACTGTGGAAGTATAATTTTTTTTTTTTTATTCCAAATAGAAGAGGCTTGAGTGCTTGGATTTAACACTTCATAGGAATTTCAATAAAAGAGAGAATGCTCTTGGCAGAAGAATAATTGTGCTTTCTTTTGGCCCAGGCTATTCTCATTTGGGACGGAAGTGTTGACAATCATATGAGGTTGGAATTATGGTGAGCTGCGAGTGCAATCCTGTGGTTAAGAGCTTGGAAATCAGACCACCTCTATTCCAACACGTATTCATGTACGACTTGAACAAAGTGCTTTTCTGAGCCCCAACTTTCCTATCTACAGCACAGTGAGGCTTAATCACATTTTTAGTAATTACATACTCCTGGGATTATTATCAAGATGAAAAGAACCCAAGTTAGGTTGTCACTGGAAACTTTATAGGAAGAAAGTCCACTCCCTGCTGTGAGATTGTGCATCTGTCTAGTTTTCAAAAGGTGTGTTCCCAAGGATTCTCCGCAGGTTCTGCTTGCTTCAGATAGATCATCTGACTTTTCCCCTTACCTGATAAACAATTTCAGCATTAAAATCAATCCTCCAGATTCTATTAGGGTCGAAGTTAAGAATGATTATTTTACTTAGATACTTGAAGCACAGTCCAAATCACCTACTTCAAAGATTTTCATTGATACAGTCTCAATTAGTAACAAAAATTAGAAATTGATAGTAGATAGTAAAAGTGTTCTTGAAATTCAGACGCCCAAGTTGTGTTCCCTGCATTGTATATATACAATACAAAATTAGACACATGGTCACTGAGAAATCATCATCTTTTGGTCCATGTACTAATATAAGAGAATCAGTAAGTCAGACACCCAGGATCCTGCAGTTCAGATAGAAATAAGGAAGAAAATGCCAGAGAAAACAGAGGTCCAAGCGTAAGCATTAATTTAAGAAGCCACTGAAACACACATGCAAGGGCCCTGGGAAATGTCATGCAAATTGCAGGACAGTTTCACTAGACTTGAAAATGGGCAGATCTTAGAGTAATAGCATCCAATTTTACCAATGGCTACAAAATTAAAACAGCAAAATATGTCCAAATAATATTCCAAAAGATAGCACATATTGCTGCTAGGATTGGGAGCCCCACAGACATACATTTTAGAGCCAAGGACTTGCTACTGAATCCCAGGTCTCTGATACCTGAAATCCTTCATGTTCTTCCAGGTCTCTACGGCCACATATTACAAGAAATATCAAGATATTGGTGTGACTGTAAAGCAAAGCTGCCCTCTTTCTCCCTCTTGCTACCTTTTAAATATTCAGCAGTTAAAAGGAAGTTCAGGCAACCTGTGTGTTCTAAATAGAACAGTCCTAGCCTACTTCTTTGGGATAAAGAGCAGGAATGAGGATTTGGAGCTGTGAGCGGTCTTGGTAAACACCTCCCATTCATCTCCTCAACTTTTGCTGTTTCCTCACTGTTATTAGTACAAATCTCAACCTTCTCTGTGCCCTCTTTAGTCACTTACCACTAAAATCCAAGATTCACAAGCTACCCTTCTCAATTCTAATTTCCAAAGTGCAACACTTCCCATGAATCACCAATTCTACTGCCCAACCCATAAGATTTCACACTCTGCTTTATTTTTTCCTACCATTCCTTGTTATACACATAAGCACACATATTTAAATTCATCTGTGCTTTTTTATCCCTCTCCTCACGAAAATGTCAAATTCGCCAGTCTATGGTTTATACCTAAAATGTCCCAGGAAAGTTTCCTGCGTTCAGAGATGGGGCTTTCAGAAGGGGATTGGATAGTCATAGAGACATTATACTTATCAGTGGATGCATTTGCTGCTAAGTTTATAGTTCAATGTGCTTTTAAAAGAGTAAGATGTGGAGGCCTGACTGAA
This sequence comes from Ctenodactylus gundi, assembly GCA_004027205.1. NCBI lineage: Eukaryota > Metazoa > Chordata > Mammalia > Rodentia > Ctenodactylidae > Ctenodactylus > Ctenodactylus gundi. Next base: position 95,276 of record PVKB01000108.1, read on the forward strand.
AGAGGGACTTACTAGGGTGTAATCTGAAAAGGTATATTCTTGTCTCTGCTTTTCTCTGTCTCTGTCTCTTTCCTCCTGTTTCCTCCTCCTTCTCCTTCTTAATTGCCATGGGTTGAGCAGGTTTTCCCCTCCAGGGCCTTCTACTAAGCTGTTACTGTCTTAGAGCCAGGCAATCATGTACTGAATCCTCTGATACTGTGAGTCAGGATAAACTTCACTTATTTAGATGCCAGGTATTTTTGTCTCAGGGATAGGAAAGGTGATCCAAGAAATCAGAATATTTATTTAATTTTTGGATTTTGAAAAGAAAAAACAATATATCATTGTATACTAACATAAAATTGGTAGCTCTCCTTTCCTAAATTTTCAGTCAAAATCCTTCACCCATGTGGACCCAGTAGTGACACATCATGTGTACATTTGAATGTGGAATCTTTTTAGGGTGGGAACATTACCAAGGTAAAACATGAGTGCAGTTTTTCATGTCTCCTCTGCAAAAGCTGAGGCAGACCTCAGTTTTTCATCATTTTGGGCTGTCAAAAATTCTTTTTTTATATATCACCTATTTCTCTTTTTAACACTATAATACTATCTTTTAATTTAACTTAAAATCTTATGTTTTCTTGACAGTCAGATGTGCAACCAGTAGATGATTATGCCTCCTAACAAAGTCAACTAAGTTTTCTTTTCTTAGCATTTTTTTAACAGAAGCATAAATATCTTAAGTTATAAGCTTAAAGATCATCAAATCAATTTTTGTTCAGTAATCACAGATTCTAAAGTTCAGTTTCTTCTCACCTCGAGGTTTATAATCAAGGTACATAGGCAAATAGAGAAAATTAACATAGAACAGACAAAAAATACAGTAAAAAAAATTCCCCAAATGGATCTGTTTTCTTCCTCCCTGCCAACAACATTGGTTTGGTTGGCACTGTTCTGTGTGCTGTTTATAGATGTCATGATCCCCAAAGGTAAAAAAGAAAAATGTTTAAAGCTTTGTGCTTAGCTACAATGTTAAAGCAAAGGAAAGAATTTTCTCACAGATCTGATTCCACAACTACATGAATTAAGTAGGAAGTAAAGGTTTTCATTTGTAAGTTTCTTCTTCCCTCTTCTGAACATCCAACGCTTAATTATCCCACAAAGTTTCACAATCAGTAGCAAGCACAGAGTAATGCCTATATGTTTATCTCTGCAGGAAGTGTTGAGTACACAAATTAGCATAATCTATGCAATACTCAGAGCTTGCTTAGTTGTTCAGAAGGAACTCTCTGGATTGAATAAAATTGTCTACTATAATTTCCAAGTCCAGGGCAACATAATCTTTCTGTGGAATTCACAGCATGAAACAAAACCCTCCAACGAACAATTTCATTAAGGTGCTTATCAGTTGCACTGTGTCCAGGGGCTACAGGGTATTTGTGCTGGTATCATTTACATCAAGCTTAAAACTAATGAAAATTCAAATACAATTAGGAAGAAAAGTCAGAGAAAGGAGAGGCTCTAAATCAGAGTGGGTCCTCTTCTTACGCTGGAGGGGAGAAGGCTGGGATGCATCTTTGATAGCAGCCCGGGAGGAAATGAAGCCCTGATTGCAATCCAGGTTTAAGCAAATGGTAACAGGAGAGGAGTCAACATGATCCTGTTTACAACCTGTGAGGAACCCACGCCACCCCCCTCTTGCTTCTGCTGATGTAACAAAGGCATTGTCTGCTCAAGGTAACTGGATGGAAGAGAAAGGGTTGAAACATGAGAGTCAGGATAACAGGAAAACATTGCTGAGTCAGCACCAGGAGCTCAGGAACATCCCAAGCTTGGACACAAACCTGATGGGTTTCTTTGGGAGGAGAGGAATTTCTAGGACTTGCAACTTGTAATGGCCAATCGTGTGCCACTAGGCCTACATAAGTAATGTCTAGCTGCCTCTCTGAACTCATAACTCACCCCCATCTACAAACTCATAGGAACACATTGTCTGTGAAGCGCTCTGGAAGATTTAGTTCTACCCCACACCCCTCTTCTTCCTTGTCTGTTTTGGAAGCCTCCTCCTCTTGGCTCCTGTAGCACATTTATCTAAATCACCTTAACGGGTGGGCTCCCGGTGAGGGAGAGCTGTGATCTTGACTGATTGGTCTTTGCATTCCTGCAATTTGCCCAGTCACCAGCATCAAGGGAGCCTTATCTCTCTCTTCCTACCCTTCACAGCTCATCTGATGCAGTCTTCTAAAACACTGCTATTGTTTCAGAGAAGATTGCCCTATGTGATGGCAGTAAAATACATTCCTATGATGTTAAATTCAAATAAATGCCCATAGATTTGGTCTTAACAACTTTTCTCCAGTATTTTACATGGAAAAAACTCAGCGCAGCCCATTATGTGGTTTGCTATGTAACTATGTATACTGCTATTGGGAAGAATATTCGTAGGGGATTAATAGAGTGTAAGAAATACAAAACACAACATGAAGGTAAATGTGGTGTAAAATAATAGAATTTTTTCTGAATATATAATCTCTAATTTCTACACATTTGTTCTTTGCTTATAATATACACATACATCTATATGTAAATTCACCTATCAGAGTACGTACATATTAATGGAAGAAAACTCGAGACCTGTCTTCCAAACCTGCCTCCTATTTCATGATATTGTTACCCTACAACTGAAATGTCTGTAAAAACCTCGGAGGAATTGAAATGAGCTTTAAATCAACAATCCCCCCAATAATTCCAGATCCTCCTCCCCATCTCTTCCTCCCCCAAATCACAGTAATAACTGGCTTGAAATTCATCAATGTGCCAGATCTAGGCGTGATCAAACGGAATATGGACGACATAAATTTTGTAATGAAAAGTTGGCCTCGGGCTCGCAGACTGAGGGCAGTGCTGCTGGAAAGGCTGCCTCAGGGAAGCCCCCCAGCGCCGCATTCTTGGCAGATCGTGGCCAGTTCAGCGGGCCCCATTCCTGTCCCTGCTCTGCAAGTCCTCATTCCTCCGGGAGAGCCAAGGGGCCCCTTCACAGCTCCGCCCCTTCCAATCAAGGGCCTGACACCAACCATGCACCACGTTTGTTTTTCTGCCTTTTGGCACTGGGAGCTTGTCTGTTGGAGGATAAAAGTGGAATTCTCGGCTGTCTGCAGGGCTTTCCCCAGGGAACAGAGCATGAAACCCAAACTTATATAAAATCATATCCTGTTTGCAAACATCATATTCCCTTTGCTCCTCACTAATCTGGTCCCGTAAACCCCAGCACAGCTTGAGAGCCCATTCCTCATCTAAACAAATGCCATAAGCCCCTTTATACTTTTACAACCATGTCAAAAAATAATATTGCCTGCCAATAGTGATGTGATTGGAGTTGCCTCCTCCGAACCATAAAAGAAGTGCAGAGTCTGTTATCAATTTCTCTAAGTGTATCAGGGGAATTATGGGTCGATTCAGTTCCAAGTTATAAATGACAACTCAAAGCCGCAGAAGTGTTTGAAGCCGGGAGCTGATGACGACATTATCATAAAAGCCTGCTCGTCCTTGCTTTTGTGGGTTTCTTTGTGGCCTATCAAGGGAAGGGGGGAAAATAAGGCTGAGAAATGATTTCAAGATTTCTTCACACAGCAGCAGGTCAGATGGCCAGGAAAGTGATCACTTTTTTTGGTGATGGACCCCGAGGAGTGGGAACTGATGTGGTCCTGAGTGGCTTTTGTTCCCCGAATCCCTTGGTCATTTATTTCATTGTATGGTGACCAAGTCCTACAATTTGGTAAAATAGTTTTTTCCCCAGGTGTGTTTTATTGCATTGCAATCACAGCATAATCAGAATTGAGACATGCCATAGTAACTACATAAATGAGATGCAAAAACAAAAGAATTCAGGGGCCTTGAGATTGTTGTTCAAAACGCACCTCTGGAGAGCACATTTTTTAAAGTGTTTCAAATAGCCTTCACCTATCAAGCTGCCTGAGCAACACTTCAACCACCACAAGCGATCTGAAGGGAAAGCTCATTAAACAGAGATTTTTCTGATTCATACCACTCTAGGCTTCTCTTCCATTAATCCACGGACATTCAGTTTGGTATATATTAAACTCATCTAGAATGAAGTTCTATTTTCTAAGTATACTAGAATTTACTTTAATATTTGAAAATCACTGAGTATTTAGGAATTGAAATCAAGAGACATAAATTCCCCCAGAAGAAAAATAGGCCAGTTTGATCAGCTTGGGCCTTTCTCCAGGCTGCCTCAGCATTGATGAAGCCAAGCTAATACAGGCCTGTCCTCCTGCCTAGATCCACCTACGACCCATGGTGCAACCATTCAGGCCATGAGAGTGTCTAGGGATGTTATGGGGGGACTAACTCTCTGATTCCCCTCCATGCAGCCCCTGCTGTGTCATGTCAGATGTACAAAGTCAGATGCAGCAGTCACTGTGCTTTCTTGGGGTGTGCCTACATACATATGTACAGTGTGTACATAAGTACATACTGTACATAAGTACAGTATGGGGGATTGAATCCAGGACCTTGGCACTGAGCTATAACCCCAACATTTCTTTCTTTCTTGAAATAAGGTCTCGGTTTGGCTTGAACTTGCAATCCTCCTGCCTCAGCCTCCCAGAGTACTGGCATTTACTAGAGCCATTCTGGCTGAAGAATAATAAGTTACCTTGATACGGGTTTAGAGCTTATGACTAAAGGCAGACTGAATTTCAAGGACAGTGAGTCGCAGGCACATCCCAGATCAGATGTGGGAAAGAAGTGCCAAGAAGCTGTTATGTCCAGTTCCCCTCAGAATCACGAACCAAATACACTGTGAATGAGCGTGGTCTGGTGCCCACCACTCTAAAAACATCGCTTTCCTTCCCATCCCTGTCCCCATGAAGTAGCGAGTAGCTTTGTTTTACTTCTTCCTTCTTCCCAGGTAAGCAGCCATTCTCTTAAAGCAGCCACGTGGGATGTCAAAAAAAAAAAAAAAAGAAAGAAAAAGAAAAAAAGAAAGAAAAAGAAAGAAAAGAAAAGAAAAAAGAAAAAATTCTCACCCAACACTTCTCCCTTCACGGTGCAACTTCAGGAAAATAACTTCATTTCTCTCAGTGTTCAGCTTTTCATGTAGAAAATGGTGTTAACTTTAATGACTGTTGTCTGTTTCATAAACCTTTGCTCTCTAAATAGATATTAGTCCTGTTAAGAGTTATTCCTTCTTCCACAATGGGAAAGATCACAGGAGAAAGAAAAGAAAGATTTATCTCCCTGTGTCTGGCATTATTAAAACATTTGAATAAATAGAAAATCTATGAAATTTCCCCACACGAAACACTGTAAAGAATTACATAAAACATGATACATACACAACTAGGTTTGACTTCTCTTTTTAGGATTCAAGATATAATTTATTTAAAATTCTCAGTTTTTGGAAACTTCCCTAGAATTGTCCTAACATGACTTAGCATTTAGTTTCACAAAATAGTGATCGTTACTGAGGAGGGTTAAGTTTAAACAGACTGCAGGTTATTGGGTTTGTTCTAATCATCCACAAAAATATAGACGTTTTTCTTCATATGTTGCTGTATTTGAACAAATTTGTCCTTGAAATGAGGTATAAATATCCAGGGTCAAAAGGCTTTGTTAATTATTGAAGACAAAAATGGCCTCAAGGGGTTCCCAAACAAAATGTCCCATAATGCAAAGCACTTTGTGAGTTTTATGCAATTTTCACCATATGGGCACAGGTCGCGTGGGTTTATTGGAAACTGAAGTTTGTTGCAAAATTGTGTTCAAAGCTCCTTGGTATTAACTTTTCTCCAACTATATAAAAGTCTGGCAAAACTGGCATTGAGAAAGTATGATTTGTCACACAGAAACTTAGAATCTGAAGGACATCTCTCTAGGGAAAAATTCTTAATTTTTAAACAAGGGACTTAATTATCTCTGCAAATTATATAGATAGTTCTGAAATATAACGTAGCCTTTATTAAAAACCAGCCTTAAACATAATTCAATAGATAAACCAAAAGTTTTTTTTTCTTTTTGTAAATTTGTGTCATTCAAAAGCAATAAACAAGCTCAGACTTACCCCAAGTCCACCACAAGGTAATGAGGAAAAAAATTTTTGAGAGTCGTCACCTACACAACAAGAAAACATGAAAAATATAAATTGTGAATATGATTTTTGTGTTTATTAACCTGTAACATCATATCACATAGTAGTCATCACTTGTCTCAGAAAGAAATCAATACATTTGAGACTAATTTAATGGAATTAATTTTCAGAATAAGATCTGTCTACATGTAGAAATAAGTAAGAACTCAAAGTAAATGAATACAAATATTATTACAGGTAGGATCTATTAGTCTATATAAAAAAACACATGCCCATGAAATTTGGGTCAAAATTTTTTTCAAATTTACCTTTATATCTATAATATTATACTCTAATTTTTAAATTATAATTTATGGTTAAGCAACTTAGCTATTCACTAAGTGTATTCCTCCAATGCCATGCTTTGAGTCATCAGGCTTATGAAACTACACATAAGAAATTTTAAAATATTTCCAATATTAAGGTATCTCAAATATATAGACATTTCAGAAATAGTTAAGTATACTTAGTTAGAAACAGCTAAATCTGCACAAGATGTAGCTGAGGTTAAATGTGCCCTCATTTCTAAACAAAACACTGTAAAAATGGTACCCATTATGAGGACCTACATATCAATGAAAATATAAAATATCTTCCTTGAAAATACACGACAAAATCTTATTGTGACTATTTCTTGGGTGTGAAATTTTATGAGATTTTTAGCAACTATTTTGTTAATGGATACTTTAATTCTACAGTATCGATTTCATGAAAAGAGAAAACCATGTAAATGCTCCTAAATCTTCAGTAGTACGATCTGCCTGGCAGATAACTAAAGAGTGGGCATTTCTATCTCTTAGTCAAATGGTTCTTAAGTGATTCAGGGGATCACCCGCAGGTCACTGGTAAAACCAGGTACCCCTTCCAACTCACCTATCCCATTCATCTTACCAATGATCGATGAAATAAATAATTAAAATTGAAAACAGGTTTGTGATGAAATTCATATGCCATGTTGGTGAAAGTCTAAATAGATGATATTGTCAAAAAGAAAGTTTATTCTGAAAACAATAAATTGCGCGGGTTAATTTTTCAATTGCAATTACTAACAGATGGAAAATGATAAAAATGTAAGCACAAATTAAAGCATGGAAAGAGCTTCATTTAAAAAAAATAAAGGAAAAATTGAGAGTATTGTTCTTTGGCGAAGTGATCGCCTGGCATGCACAAGGCCCTGAGTTCTACACTGGCACTGTGAAAAAATAAAATAAAATAAAACGACAACAAAACAGAAGAAGTTGACAGAAAGAATAAACACGTTAAGGTACATTAAATAAAAGACACTACAAAAAATTCCTCGAGCGCATGCAGAACGGTAAAACTTTATCTTGTTAATTTTAAAGAAAATATCCATCTATCCCTGAATATGTATTTTACAAGAATTCATCCACCTATCACCTATTGATTAGAATACCAATATATCTCTATATTTTAATATTTGCATGCCTCACTCATGGTCATTTAAAGGGATGTTATAATGTAATAAGGTAATATTTTTAAAATGACTTAAAATGATTAAGACCTAAAAGAAATGACACGCTCCTTAGAATTTTAGTATTGTTTACATGATTATAAAATAAGAAAATAATTTAGTATTCGACTTTAGTGATCTACAAGAATTTGCTGCATTGATTGGATTTATTTTTATAACTTTATATTACCTTATCAACAAACTAGAATCTAGCCAGACACAAAGGAATAGAAGTGTAGTAAGAAGGACAGTTGTTAAGGAAAAGCTGGTGCCAGAATTGATTGGGGACAATGCTTTCAAAGGGTCACCTACAATCTAAAATACTTCAAGAGATAACTGACACTTACTTTAAAATCTAATGACTTTATAATCTGCAGATAGCTTTCACGGTACAAGGACTGATAGGTCTGGTCATAGTGAACTTTTATTCAAACCCGTTCTTCTAACTCTAGAACACTACTTTCAAGGGTAGTAGTTTTCAATTTAACTCAGAAAGGAGAAGTCTCATTTGTCTTGGGAAAGTGAGGAGAGATTATGGATTTGAGTCCTTCAAAAAACGATTTTACAGCAGAAATGTTTTGATCAGTTTCTTTGTATTTATAGTAAGAAAAAACTTTAATTCTATAGTAAAAATTGTTTTTACCACCAAATTTTAGCAACATTCTCTCTAAAAATTGAGCAATCTTCTATAGTCATTATTTTATTTTATTGTGATACTGGGCATCAAGGTTAAGGACTTCACACTCAAATACACCCTCAGACTATGTTTTATTTATTTTATTTTTTATTTTGGAGACAGTGTCTCAAATAAGTCTCTAAATTATCCAGATTAGTCTTGGATTTATGATGCTCCTGCCTAAGCTTCCCAATGTACAGGGACTGATTACAGGTTTGCGTCACCAGCCCCAGGTAAAACTACGCATCCCTTTTGGTCTACTTCTCCCCAGCCTACCATTGTCTGTCTTGATTACATATGCACAGGAACACACAGTCATCCATGTGCCTTATCTCACATATTATGGATACTTGCTATTCATTTAAAAAGGGCAGCTTGTAGGTATTATAATAGGGAATTGATAATTGCTGCTTATCGTTATTTTCTGCAATGTTTCCCTCTTGTATGTTCTATGCCAGACCTCAAAATTTTGAAAACAGTCAACATAAATCATTTTAAGATAATTAAGTGAAAGTGTTGGATCATTTGGAACTGATTCAACAAGGTTGTTTGAAACAAAGGGACAAGAACAAATTCTAGTTCAAACATATCATACAACGCTTTCAGTACATATGGCTTCACAATGTGTTGTTATTCAGTTATAAAAATATATTAATAAAATATAATTGTTAAATAGGTATGGCAGTATACAACTGCAATGTCAGTACTCTGAAAGACCAAGGCAGGAGGATTGCAAGCCCAGTGTGGGAAACTTACTGAAACCCTGTCTTGAAAAAAAAATTTTTTTTAATGTAGTTGAGATAGAACTGGGGTTCAATCTTCAGTACTATCACATAGATAGAAAGATAGATAGGTAGATAATAGACGGATTATAAAATGCAATTGCTTCTACTGTTCAGTCACTGTGTTTCCAGAACAATGCTTCTTCTAGTGTTTATATAAAGTTCTACAACTTAATTGTATCATAAAATCTGATAGTAGTTTGAAAAAAATCATGCATTGACAAAACATCATATTTACTAGTTTTTTAATTATGCTGTTTGCTGTATTATACATTTCTCACAGGTAAGGCCTCCGTAAGATTTTTAAGTACAATCTTACCCTAAAATACCATGCCCGAGCATGGTAATAAGGCGTTTTCACTTAAGATAAGCTGGGCCCTGTGGAGTGAGCCCCACATTCTGGGAGACTGAGGAAGGAGGATCACAAGTCTCAGCCTAGCCTACTTCATGAGACCCTGTCTCAAAATAAAAAATAAAAAATGGGCAAAGTATATAGCTCAGTGTAAAGGTCCTGGGCTTGATCCCCATTACCATAAACAAGCCAACAAACAAATAACTATGTTTGTGTGCAAAGGTTACAAAAAAAGAAAGAAAGAAACAAAGAAAGAAAGAAAGAAAGAAAAGGATATGAAACAAATAGAAATGGTGAAGAGGCAAAGACAGAAATTTGCGTTAAAAAAGTGAAAAATATGCAAACAAATTTGGCATCCCTATGTGAAAACACACCATCAAACTGCTAATTAGGTAGAGGTTAATTTCAATCTAAACATCGTGGAACATGCATTGTCTTTTGCCTACATAGGATTTTCTTAATCTACCTTGGCTTCTGTTGCATACAACTCATTTCACCAAGCAATGCTCTTGGAGAAACTGTCACGCTGCTTGCCAAGTATTCTGAACTGACACCAATATTGACTAATGACAGGGCTGGAATGTGCTGCTCTCAGTAGAATGGAGGCCCATACCGACCTAGCAGTATCCTGGGGTCCAGCTTCTGTCCGTCCAGGGGGCTGGTGCCGTACAACAGTGAGTGATGCTCGGAATGAACAAGCTGTATTTCCTCCAGGCTGGCTTTTCGACCTTGAATTCGCTGAAAGAAAAGAGCAGAAACCTATAGCACTCCACTGAAAACACTGAGAAGAAAATGAGCCCTCAAGTCACACTTAGGATGATTAATAGGGCCCGAGTTTCATCGTGCAGGAATGTGACACTGATTTACTTGGTAAAGTACCTTAATAATACTTTAAAAATGACTGTGTGCAAGGTTCAGAGCCTCTGGTTGCTTCTACCTAAATAGGCAATCGACATAGAGCATAGTTTTGGCATAAGAAATAAATTGATAGCAAAGCAATGAATAGTTGACTCTTCTGCGAAAGCATCAGCTGATAAACAAATGGGGCTACTGTTTAGCTGATGAGGAAAATGATTAGCATCTTATTCCACACTTATCTTGAAAGAAGTTGTTGGAATGAATCACTTAGTATCTCTTAGAGAACGCAAGTGGACACCATTGCATTTTTGTGCATTTAATTATCAGACATGCTAATTAGTTAGTTCATGCATGTGCACCTCACAGACAGTAGCACCAAACTAGGCTGATGGTACTCAGATGTGGCCAAGGGATGGACAACAGTTCAGGATCTGTTTTATCAGTGCTCTGTGATGGGGTCAGTACAGAAATAGGGAGTAAGCATTTTGAAAATTACACGGCAATTTGACAGTATTTATATGACTTGTGAATCCAATAAAATCTTGGATGTCTTCAATTCTTATTTCACTCTTGCAGTACTTCATTTTAATGTATTTTATAAAAGTATTAGTGTATGACAGATTGGGAATTAAATATAAACATGAACTGCTGTTTAACCGAAGATAATGTAAGACACTTTAGACTCAGTCATTTTTTTTAATACTAGGCAGAGGTTTTCACGCCATTTAACAGAGTGATCCTTCAGAGTGAACAACATGGTGCCTTGAGTGAAACCTCAATTAGCCAACACACAGTGTCTTTCTGGCTACATTTCTCGTTGTCACATCTATCAGCCCTACAAACATCATGCTGGGGTATGAAGTTAATTAACCTTCACTTCTAGCAACTGCTCTGCTTCACACAACTAAATAGACAACTAACATTTCGCCTAAAATATATACCACTGCAAGGCGATGGTGAGGCATTACTTAAGTACACAACTCCGGTAAAATTCAAAGAGCATCTGCTCAGGGAGCTGTCTTCCCATATTCCTGGCCATGGAACTACCAGTTGACTTGGAAACATCAGGTAACAACCACATCTCTCCGAGCTCCAGGACAATTCCGTATTTAGTTGCTGTGGTACAAGGTGACGGGACTACCGGCACACTCTCCCCTGTTGATGTGTGGTTCAGTGAGGGGGCAGGATGGAGGATCTCTAATACACTGACACTTTCCCAGGGTTACTGGGCAGGAGGCAGAGCTGTGCTTGTCGCTGAAAATAAACGATCAAGTCACTGTGAGGGAAGAAAGCTGGAGGTTGCAGGGGGCACGAGACAAAGCAACATAAAGCAGAATTTTCTTTGTCATAGCACAGAAGTTCCCAGATTTGACAGAATCATTCAGCATTTTGCAATCCGATTTACATTTCTTGAACACTGAAAATGGGCTCTGGACAAACTATTCTCCGGTAAGAAAAATGAGAATGCTAATGCTGAAGACGTAAGCCAATTCACTGAAGCCTTCTAATTAGCCATTGTCCTGATCAGTAAACAAGCATCTGATTGGACGAGGTGGCTTACTGGTAAACAACAAATTTGGAAAAGTTGATGAAAGATCAAAACAGCCAAAGAAGAATGACAAGTAAAGATGTGAAATGAGCAGCAGAAAACTGAAACACGATATGAAAGAGAAACATTTGAACTGCAAGATTTCAGCAGGAGGAAAATCCCCCAACGATAAATAGTGGTAACTCCAAGACCTGAGTCATCTGAAATGCCAATGAGTACAGCACTGGAAAACAGACTGTGACGACCAGTCCTCAGGTCACGTAACAATCAGCATCATGAAATAATAGGCTCCCAGCTCTCATTCCTATGGTTCTGTGCAATCCACAGCCATTAATATTATACATGCTGCTACAGTGAAATACTTATACCTTAGGCCATGTCAGTTCTTCGGCTAAAGACCTGAGCCATGTTTAGACTACTGCACTATCGTAAACCTCATCAATTTAACCTCTCTCTCCTTGTCAGTTAAGGTTTAGGGTTTTTCCCCCAGTCATAAATTGAAAAATTTGCCTCTTGTATAGCATTATCACTAATAAAATACATCTTTATGTTTCAATACATGAGTTGTACAAACTGACATACCTTGTGGTCCCAGTTCATCCTAACTCCTTTTCCTATTCTCCCACAGTCCCTCTAGCACCTGGGCAGATTGCTCAATCACACTTCTTAACAATAATGCTAACAAGATTCAAGATCAAGCGCTGGCAGATCCTAATAGGATACCTGCTGAATCTCAGTCATCCCCTGGTGTAGTAGTAGCAGTTACTTATTCTAAGAATATTTGCTTCTACTTTATACTGTTGTATTTACTTCACCATTAAAATATGCCACTGCTTCTGAGTCTTCACTTTGATTTTTTTCCTTTTTCATTTATTTCTTTTTGATTCTCGGAGTATTTTACACTGGCTCTTTTTATTATTATAATAAATAGTTCTTGAAAAGTAATTGCATTCAATACAAGGACATTCTTGTTCTTGACAATTTCTGCTTTCACAGCCACCACAGAAGAAGCCCCACAAACATAGTGCACATTTTTACAGAAAGAGAACAGAAAAAAAAAATCAATTCTGTATGAGAAGAGTTTCTACCTGGAGAAAGAGTAGAGGGAAAGGTCGTTTCAGATCTCTATGTCACAGGGACCCTACTCTGGGAACTTGGTGGGTGACTAAGCTAAGAATCTTGAAATAACAATTACTATATATATTTTTCCCATTTTACTGTTATGCATAAGTGCACAATTTTAGGTTTACAACGAAGTTGAGCATTTTGTGTACATACGTATCTTGTCAAGGTGACAAGGACTTTCCCACTCTCCTTTTGTCCCTTCCCCTACCCACCCCCTCCTCCCGCCCCACCTTAACCCCCTGGTTCACTTTGTTTTTCATTTTAAGTTCCATGAGATAGTTGTGATCTGGGTTTCTCCTATCAGAGAGACCATTCGAGGTTTCACTTTCTGCCTCTGCCTCACTTCACTAAGCGCACACAGGATCTCATGGAGTAACAGTACTTGTTGCCTCGCTTTTATCAGATGCCTTAAATGTGACACCTTCAAGTTCCTCTCCTATTCAGTTCTCCAATGTTTCATTTTAATTCATTTGTTTACTTCAGCCATTCTCGTATTTTCTATTTCCTGTGTACTTTTTATTCCTTCATTTCTCTCTCAAGACGCTCTCTAGAGTCAAGGTCAATAACACAGTGAGTCACAAAATAGGATAAAGGGCTCCAATATTCTTAATTTAGGGAGATCCTGATTTCCGTTCTCAGAGACACTTCGTCTGCAGGACACGTTCTGACCAAAAAGATTCTGAGAATTCTGAGCGTCCCGAGACACTCAATGCAAGTGAGTGAATTCATCTGGAGAGATGGCACTTCAGGTCCAAATAGGAAATGTCTAAAATAGTTCACAAATGTAGGCCTAGGCATGAAAGCTTTTAGTTTCTTTTTTCTTCTTCTTAATAAAGAAGCCCTGAGATGGCTGATTCCAATCATTATTCACTGCCATTTACTGGGAGTGGCCTTTAGTCAGTGTCTTTCCTGACAGCAGAAAAGGGGCTAACACTCAGTAAGTACCTACCCTGTGTTTAGGATTATGATAGTGTCCAGTGCAGACCCCAAAACTGTCCCTATCCAGGTTGGAAGTTTGACTAACATCACTTAAAATCACCATATCATTGGGTCTCGCAATGCACCATGGTTCTGTCCTAAAGACATAGTTTCTCTGAACAAAGTCTGTTAAGGCAACCTGATTATAAAAGGAATGTTCTGAACATGATCTACAAAGTCAAACTGTGACAGGATAAAATGCAGCCTACCCACACCCACCCACACACAGAGCACACACACGGTATAGATTCATAGTTTTTTCTGCCAAGGAGCAGGGGAAAAAGGAAACAGTTCTATCCCTTCCCCTCCTGTGTTCAAAGGCTGGACTGAGGCCAGCGTCCTAATCAGTTCTCATTGGCCCTGGAGGAATCAGAACCTTTTGTAAAATATAATAAAGGGCATAAAATCATGATAAAATGCATGAAAAAGCAGTGCCTTTGGTTAGGGAACTAGAAATAATTTAGCAGAACAGATGGATTGCATTGGTTTGGTATTATTGAGGACATGAAAGTGCTCATTTTGTAGCAGTTCCAAACTAAGAGAAAATGTCCAACCTAAATTTGACAAGTTAAAGTACCTGCCTCCACTGGGGGAGACTCCATTTTCTTTAATCATTTTCAAAGTAGTGACCTATTAGGAAGGAATTTCTACTGAAATATCTCATTATCCGAAAACATTTCATCCCCTGTCCCTAATGTTATTTTAAAATTTTTTCTCCAAAAGTAAACAGTGTTGCAAACATTAAATTTAAATAAAGACCCATAAATGATTTATAGGTGTCAAAGTTCCTTCTGACATAAATAGCATCCTCAGAATTCCATGAGGTCATTCATGGTCTATTGATTATTCCAGGTATCCTGTTTTCCTGTTAGACACAAAAATGTGACCTCATTGCTTATGACCAAGCATATATACTAGGATTTTCAATTTTAACAGCCAATTGTTTCTTGAATTAATACATAAAAGTTGGTTTTTAACTTTCTCTCACCCCATGAGCTACATAATTTCTTTTCATATAGTCTTCATCACATAGAAACCTGTTCCTGGGATTTTTGTTTGTTTGTTCATAAAGAGGAGTGAAAGTAGGAGGGTGAGTAGGCAGGCAGACTAACCGATTTTTGGCTCTTGTTGCTGGTCACGCGGACAAAAGTGGATTACAAATTGGGATTGTTGAATTCTATTCTGACCGTCACATTTCCTTAGTGAGTCAGTTAGTCAGTTAGTTTGTGGCATTTGGGATTGAGCCCAAGATCTTCACAATGAAACACAACACATTTTTGACTTTGAGACAGGATCTTGCTAAATTGTCTAGGTTGAGCTTGATTTTACAATCTTCCTGCCTCACCCTCCAGGATTATAGCTCCCTACTATGGAGCCCAACTCTCACACGTCCTTGATAAGCCATATATGCCATTGTAAGATATTAGCACAGGTCTTTGTTTCTACTTCTGTAAATATAAGGGAATTTAACTAAATTGCTGCAAAGCATTCTTTTAGTCCTTAATAAGATTTTGAGTGGGGGAACCGCTCCACACACAATAAAACTTCAAAAAAATGTTTTACTTTGATTTATAAATTTGCCTTAGCAAGCAAACATCATTGTAATGATCTATTACTGTGGTTGAAGCAGGAGAAGAGCCTTATGAGAATTTTCAAAGGAGGCCAACTCTTCTTTAAAGACTATTTCTTACAAGCTCAGTCATAACTGAAAAAGTAAGAGTCTTTCTCAGTCTATATTCTTATTTTGTAGCAACTTCAAAATAATAATCATTTTTTCTCATTTTTAAATTGTTGGAATTTGTTTTGCTTTGTGGTGCTGGGACTGAACATAAGAACTCATGCAGTCTATGCAATTGTTCTAACACTGAGCAACACCCTGATATGCACTTTTGAGTTAATGAGTAGATTTTAATGGGTAGCCCAGAACAAGAATGATGTATTAGAAGAAGCATATGAATTCATATTCATTTGTAAATTCAACATGCTTCTACTATAGTGACCAATGTTTGGAACACTAGGATAATCTGAATGTTTTAGAAGTAAACAAATCCTTGTCTTCAAGAATGTCTTGTGTCTTTTGCTGGTCTTACTATTGTTTGAGTCTATCATTATTGTTCATTTTTAAATATTTCAGACCATAGAGCAATTTCTAAAAAGCAATTTTTAAAAACAAAAATCACATACAATAGTGAAGGCCTGAAGTGGTAACTAGCATATGTAATACATGTATATATTAAAGTTTTATTTCCATCTACTTCAAACCATCATGCTCATTAGAAAGTAATAAATAATAAAACCCTATTCCTTAATTGTTTAATTTTCACAATTTTATGCAACTGAGTCCACCACCTTGTCATTTAAAAAATAAGTATAAATATATTTATGGATTAGTTGAAGCCTTGCTTTTTAGCAATAATAATGTATGTAACAGAGTTTCCCTCAATAAGTAGTGCCACTTGAACACTACAATTTTGCAAAGACTGAAAATATAGTTATTCATGTTTATTAATACCTTTAATGTTGCTCTTTAAAAACTCTGAGATTTCTTTTCCAATCGTCTCAGAAGGGCAGTCTCTCATTTGCCATTTATTGGTTTTTTTGTACAGTAATCCTTCCTTTTTAAGAAAATTTTTAAAAGCTGCATGTCATCTTAGTTGTACAACTAGAAGATTATAAGTTTCACAATTACTTCTAAGGTGCATATCTGCCTGGGCCCACTTTACTGTGCTATACAAATATCTCTCAAAACAATGATATAATGCATTCTGCTTTATGTAACACATCTAGATCATTTATACTGCTTTCCCAAATGGTGACATCCCTTAGAGACAATTTACAGAACTCTCTGTTTCAGTTTCTTTCTACTTTGTGGTCAGGTTTTCAGACACAAACACATTTTAAAAAAAAATTATGCAAACTAAACAAAATGGTAAGCTGTTATGTGCTGCCACCTAGTTAGACTGCGCTATAAAACAAATGTTTAATTGAATTTCCATTAACTTGCAGTAACCAAAGTTTTGCAGTGATGATGTCAGAAAACTTGGATATTGCAAAAATATTTCTCCACAGAGTAACATGTTTCCCTGCTTAGATTTGAAAAATTCAACTTTCTGTGTGTGCAGGAAAGTGCCACAGAGACCCCACTCCTGGAGACAGTAGGCATCTGCAGAAGGTGCACTGAACTTACCCTCCATTTTTCTTATTGGAACTGCGGAGAAGTCTCATCGGGAAAACAGTAGCTTGCTTTCTTGTCCCAGAATTACTTTGCATTTGGCACTTGAATAAAAGAGTTAAACATTTCGGCACAGTGTGCTTGCTTATGGTTCTTACTCATGAATTAAGCGAAACAAAGTTATTCAATATTAGTCACAAAGCAGCAATGCAAATTCTGCATAATGTGTAATCCAACAAAAGCATTATAAAATGTTATTATTCTCAAAACAAATGTGAGAGCGACCAAATGTCTGTGGGTGGCTTGGTGGGGCTGGGAGTCATGCGCACTTCTGGAAAAACAAGGGCAAGTGCATTTCTAACAGATGATGGGGTCAATCTGCGATTTTATTTTATTTATTTAATGTTTTTAGCACCAAAGAGCAGACTCCTTTCTTCAGGAGCTCACATGGTTTAGAGACTTGGCTACCTAATCAAAGCACTTGTGTCTAAAGAGGACACCAAATGACCCCTGCAAGCCATCTTTCATGGCAACCAAGAAGTTGCTGACTTTGCTTTTCTGTTCCCAGTGGAATCACTAAACTAAGTATGAATGATTCAAGAGGGGGAAAAATTAAATGGCATTGGCATGAAGGACTACTAACTATCTTAACATTTTATAAAACAGTGTTGTGTCATGCCAAAAGAACTTAACCAGTGTGACCACTGGAAGCTCATAAGGACTCATGTTTTCTCAGGCTGCTAATCAGGACTAGTTAGCAGGACTAATTTACACTATAGCTTAAAAACCAAGAGCAAGTTGTTCACCAAAAAATCTTTTAAAATTTAGTCTACTCTAAGGCAGAAAAAATATTGTGCCCCAAGTGAATACCTTAGCCATTCTGAGCTCATACAGTGTTAAAGCTGAGTTCAGATTCTAGCCAATAGCCTACCTCACCGGCATGACAAAATCAATGCTCAGCAGGGTAGATGATTTGACTAAAATACATAGAGAATTAATAGCAGAGCTAAGGTATCATCTACTGTTGAACAATCACCTTGGAAAGAATTCATTTTGATTAATTTGCTACTTTGTTGAACTGGTTGGTGCGATACAGAAGTTTGATTTGGGCATAATCTACTGTTTTGAATTGAAAGAGCACTCTGATATTTTAGAATTGTCATCCAGGGGGGCATGTGGCTTCACAGACTCAGAGGTGAACGCTATCTTTAAAAAAAGGAGATTAGCATCTAGAAGGTATCGAGGGGGAAAACGTACCAATCCAGCTTGCATTTTTATTGTTCTTATTTGGTTTATATACTTTTCTGTGAATGCTAATAAATTCATAAATCCCCTCTCTCTTATGAAATAGTGGAGTTTGTATTTCCTACCATCGAGACAGGACAATCTCTCAATTCTCTATGAAGAGTGATAACATAGCAGAAATTGTACCTGCTTGTTCACACAAGTTAGACATAACTGGGCAAAAGAGAATTTAACTTCCAGAAGTTACTCTTAGCTGAATTAGAAAGGGTGGAGCTGGTTTTCTTTCATTTCTTGGGGTACCTTGATAGATAAGCCTCTTCCAACAGAAGAACTGCATCCCACCTTCCTCTCTTGGAGTAAATAATTGAATGTCACTGGGAAGATACTGTCATTGACTTTGATTTCTTTAGGAGGTAAAGAAACACTAACCAGGTAGACTTTCAGGAGAGGAGGCTTCTTCCCCTTTCCACTAGCCAAAATTTTTACCACACACAGAAAACAGTAGCTCCAGAGGGTCATTTGTCTTTCAGGTAGGCTTTGCTTCTGATTTTTTGAAATTTGTTAAATTATAAAAATGTATGTTATGAACTGTTTTTTTTTTCACAGCATTGATATTTCAAAATAATTTAGCATGACACAGAAAGTTTAGTATCCTTCTAAAAGTGTTTAATAATGTAGCAAATTGGATAAAATTACATTATCAAATAAAAAATTTAGGGTTGAAGGAATGGCACAGCAATTATAGCATTGGCCTAGTAATCATAAGACCCTGAGTTCAATTTCCCAGCACCACATAAATGGTGTGATGGTACACGCTTGTAATCCCAGCCCTCTGGAGGCTGAGGCAGGAGAATCACCATGAGTCCAAAACTAGCCTGGGCTACACAGTATGTTCAGGGCCAGCCTGGGCTATATAGCAAGACTTTGTCTCAAAAAAATTAAATTAATTAATTAATGAAAAAATAAAAAGAAATTGACGGAACTTGAATCAACTGTTCCAGTTGTGTTTGTAGTATAGATCCTACTATTTCTGGTTGGACTGAGTTGTTTTGGAATTAACTCTGTATACTTCTCCATTTTCTCTCCTACTCTTTTTGTAAAAACAACGTGGAAGAGAAAGAGAATAGGTCATAAGAACATTTTTTTCTCTTTTGATTTTATGTTTTAGCTTGTATAAAACTAAATCTCCAGAACAATACCAATTTTTTGGTACATAATTCTTTCTAAAGTTCCACTTTGAATATTTATATCATTTCACAAGACCAAAGGGACAATAATAGAACTCAAAAAATACTGCTTCTAGAAACTTCAAAAATTTAATCTTATTTTTTTATTTAGGTTTTCATCCAAAAATCAAAGAGTAAATTCACATGGGCAACATGTCCTTCGATAATGTAGGAACAAGTAAATACCTATTGACGATAACTGCTTGACTTAAATACCTGGTGAGCTGCCTTCCAACTATGTTAGAGAAAGTAGAATCTACTTCCCTTATTGTGGAATTCTGGGTAACAAAATTGTGCTTGGTCTTTGTTAAGAGCTAGATGAGTGAAGCGCTAATCTAGAGCTAATCTAATCTAGATGAGTAGAGAGCTAATCTAGAATGTAGAGAGCTAATCTACTCATCTCAGTTCTTATATGTAGTATTTGTTTATTTTGTGATTAGCATTGCCAATAAGATTCCTGTTGTTTGGCTGGACAGTTAGCCTACGTCATTGTCATCAGCCCCATATTACTTCTGACATTTCACAGCGTATGTGCTATTAGTGTTTTTTAAATTAAATTATATGATTGAAAGCAATATGAGAATAAAATAAAATGATGCAGAAGGAATTGAAAAAAATGACTTAAAGGGTTAACAATAGATTTTTAAATTGTAAGACCAGTTTGAATTTACTCCATATTCCACTTGTTTCTATAGTCTACTCCTTTCATAAACAGTTCTACCTAGGGTAATAGGTTTCGAGAATACACTATCTAACAATGCACTTGAACCCTGAGATAAGCCACTGCAACTCTGGAGTTGTGGAGAGCAGACAAGTTGCTATGGGATGTAACAAAGACCTGAACACTAAAAACTGTGAGCAACAATGGCTTGGCTGGCAAGGGCACCAACAATTCTCCAAGCGGGAAAACTGGTAGAACAGATGCAAAGGTGAGATGGGAAAGCTTACATAAATACATATATTTTGTCCACTAAGATCAGTTATCACAAATAAGTCTCTTCTTGTTCATCTACTTTGTGTATTTCACATGGATTATTATAGAAAAGAGAATGGTAGATCTCCAAATGACCTTATCAATAACATAAAATCCTCAAATATTATTCCAAAATTAAGCAATGCCTGTGACTGCTTTCTGCCATATAATATGAATGCCATGGGCAAAAGATGAATAACAGACCCTCAAAAAACAAAGAACTAAATCTAGCTCATTTTCACAAAACTTTTTAGACGAAGCATGAACACAGTGTTCCAGTGTTTTTACTCATAATCTCAAATGATAAATGACTCATAAAACATCATCAATGATTTTCTGTAAAAAAGTATCCCTGTAAGAGGGAAAATAATGTTCTTTTAATGTACTTTTCTAAGAGGAAAATCTATGAAGAAAATAATTTATCCTTAGAAATGAAAAAATTGAGTGACTAGCTTTGCATCTTCATAAATCAGTTATTTTTGTCCAGTTCATGAAGAAGGATCAGACTGACGTAATCCACACACCATCAAATCTAACAAGTGCCCTTGGCCTTTATGAGCATTCTTGTCTACTTGTCAATGTTCCCACTTCCACCAAAATATTTTATAGGTACTGTAAACTCCTTTGAACCAAAATTTTGTCAACTGCATTTTCAGTTGCTAAAAATAAATTACCTTTGAGAGTTTTCAACAATGTGTTATGAACTGACATCAGCTACCTAAACAATTTTATATAGTAAACACTTTGCAAAGACTGACCTTCAAATGTATGCATTATACAAATAATCATTTGAAATCTGCACGTAATTTTAGGCAATTTAGTGACTTAGCAAAATCCCATCTTAGGAGACAAAAAAATGTTAAATTAATTGAAAAAGGTTTGGAGGATGTAACTCAGTGTGAAACCCTGGGTTAAAACCCTCAGCATCAAAAGAAAGAAAGAAAGAAAGAAAAGAAAAGAAAGAAAGAAAGAAAGAAAGAAAGAAAGAAAGAAGGGAGGGAGGGAGAGAGGGAGGGAGGGAGGGAGGGAGGGAAGGAAGGAGGGAAGGAGGGAAGGAGGGAAGGAAGGAAGAGCAGCCTATGAAAGTGGGAATCTTACTAGCTTAACTATGTTATGAAATTGTTAAAGCCAGTGCTCAGAACATGTCTAACATACAATATAAATTCAATAAAATCAAAGAAAAATCAATAAAGTTAAACTGAGAAAATATATAGATAATATAGTTTTTAGATTAAAATGTAGAGTGTTTACATTTGTAGACTATAGTAGATCTTAAGCAACAAAACACTTTCATCAACTAAATGAAACAGTTGACAGCGGTTGTGTACTTTGCAAATTTGACAATGGGAGCCTTTCTGAATCGCTATTCCTTTTTATTTTAACCTTTAAAAGACTAAAGAAATGGATTCTCTAAAGGAAAATGAGACTGTGGCCAGAAATATACCAAAATGAGCCTAGCAATTACTTAGCACTTAACACTCTGTAGAGTTTCTAAGAAGATCTTAATTTATTAACTGATCCCTATTTGGAAACAAGAATGCTATCGCATGTACCTAAAACTGCCATTAAACAACCACCTCAGGCAGCTGCTCATTGACCCTGAGGACCTACTGTGTGCAAGTCCCAGTCGGTTGGTACAATCCACGCTACTTGCATCCATGAAGGCTCATCAATAACACTATGTGCACTCCAAGGTTAACATTTTTCTACTAGTACCCAAATGGACACTGGTCTCTTTACATGATTTATTTAAGTAAGGGAAAGAGTGTGGCCGATTCAGGATTACCTCACATTTACTCAGCAGCCCAGTCTCTTGCAGCCGTGACCAGATGCTCTGTATCCGCCCAGCATGCTCAGGGTGGGTGGTGGAACTGCCACAAAGGCACTGGTGTTTCAGCATCAGAGGGTCATAGGCAATTCCTTGAAGACAGAAAAAACACAGCCCAAGGTTTAGTAAGGATACCAGATAGTGGTACTCATCAGAAGACAGGATTATTACTGAAGAGTCATTCTCTTAAAAACAAATTTTACAAAGACAAGTATCAGCAAATTCCCAGGACTACACGACAGCTATTTCGTCCTGTGTATTTGCAAATATATGCGAAGACATCAACCCACAGATTATTCATACACAGACTTTAGGAATCTGCAAAGTGATGAAGATGGTGTCATTTTAAAAAATTCAGAATGAAAAGAATAATAATGTAATTTTCAGAGTATTTCTAGTCATTATGAACTGTTTTTGGACGATTTAATTTAGTAGAGGTTTTCATTTTGTTACTAACACTCCAAATGAGCTGGCTTTTGAAATCTTGAATTTATTTAATTAGTAAATTTCGGCCTTATTTTGAATCAGAGTAACTTCTTTCTAGTGAGCTGAAAGATTTTTATGAGCCCTTCCCTATTTTGTTTAGCAATTTCACCAAAACATGCAGAAAAGCCTTTTTGTTTGTGTATTCCTCATAATTTATGCCATTTTGCAAACAATATGACTCGTGGAAATCTTCTAATATTGTAGAACATATGAAGTATTTCTTTTAAAACTGAATGTAAATTGAAATACCACTAGTAGAGATTTCATGCTTACTTAATGAATAAAATCTGCTAACAGGAGTTAACATATTTCTTCTTTCAGCTGGATCCCATGATGGGAAAGATTTTATAAAACATTTGATGAAGTGAATTATGAGGGGTACATAAAATAGGACTTTTAAAGCAACAAATTTGATGATAATTATAGCTCTGGTTTATTTTAAGAAGACTTCCACCAATAACCCTATTCCTTGGGGGTAGGAACACGCTACTTGAAAAATTGCCTAGCTTGAGAAATTACTAAACTAATCAAATCTTTTCCAATAATGGGCCATCAGAATACATTTTCAGAAGGGGGGAAGATGAAGTATCCTTGATAAGAAATAAAGTACAAAAAATGGTTCAAGAACAGCTAAGTATCAGCAATTTATACTGCAAAGTAGCAAATTTAATTAAGTGAATTCTATTCTCCCTTTGACTACATTATTCTGTTAAAGGAATGCTACTCAAAAGGGGAAAAATATTTTCCCCTGAGTGTACTAAAATCATGCAGAAGAATGACATATGCATTTTGGAAACCATGTGGTAAAAATTATGTCTAAGAAAAAATGTCATTGACTGGTCCAAATAATAACCATGCTTAAGACTTAAGGCTTCAAACCATCCTTGTGCTTTGTGACTTAACATTCTCATTCTCGGCCCTGACCTTCCCTGTGAGCAGCACATCCGCACGTTCTCTGTTCAATTGCCCACCCAAAATGTCCACTTAGATGTATCTTGGTTGTTACAGAGAATTCACGTTCTTAAGCCACACACAGTCTTCCTGATTTTTACAAAGGACGCTGAGATCTGTCATTGCTGCTGCCAAAAACCTTAGTGTCCTCTTGACATTCCCTCTCCTGTGAGCCAAGAGAGTACCTGTCTTCCCTCCAAAACAGATCTTGAATCTCTCACTTTTTATCTCTACTATCAAAACTAAACACCAACTAAGGGACTACGTATATCAATCTGGACTCCTGAGATAGCCTTTCAGCTGGCTGCCTGATTTTGATAGTAGTCAACTTTTAGTTAAATCCTTCAGTGACTTCACTGAGGAGGCTAAAATTCCATACAGTCAGTATAGACCCCTCTTCCCCCCTCCCCACTTTACCTCATACACTTCCTCCTTTGATCTTAGTTTTCCTTCATAAGCCTTCTTCCTTCCTTTCCTCAAAAAGGTCAAAATCCCACCAGTCTTCACACGTTCTGTTTCACCTGGGCCTTCCTATTCTGATCTTCCTTCCCTCTTGGTCTCAGAAACTTCAGCCTTCATTCCTTTTCATTCATCCAGGCCCTGTTTTAACATCATTTCCTCATCAGAGCTTTCCCTGAGAACTCTAGGTGAGATATCCTCCTCCCATGACTTTTCTTTGACCTCCTCTAAATCGCCTTCAGAGCACAGATCATTGTTGTGCAAATGCTACGTGGTTAACTATATTTTTTACTCATGAGCTCGAAAGAGCTATGACAATACAGACTACACTACTTGCCTTTGAACTCCCAAAGTCCGTAAACACATTTGGAATAAAGCAATCCTCAAAAATATGTTGTAATCAATGAATGAAACACACGAAGAATGAACAGATTTAAGAACTAGCTCAGATATTTCCATTATAAACTTTCTTTGTTGAAGCGAATAACTAGGTCTCCGCTTCCTCCTGAACTCTCTGTAGGCTTACTTGTTTAACAGTCCGCCTTATATTATAGTCCAACCAGCAAGTACCTCTACTGCAGGTATTTATTTTACTCAGCTTTCTATTTCTATGAAGCATTTTATACAAAGTAAACTTCTTCATTTTGTCCCAAGTCCAATGTGTCTATTTCTTTTCCTTAACTAACTCAGCACTTCCTTACTACTTTAAAAGGGTCTTCCTGGTTACCTAATGTCATTGATGTAATCCTTAATATCATCTCTTTCTGATTGTGCTGCCCAAAGCCATTATCATGTGAAACTTTCTAATAACTGCACAAAGCAGCACACACACACAAAAGGAGAGGTGGCAGCAGACAAGGGACACAGATATGAAGAATGACTGTGCGTCGCCAGCAAGTTCTTTGCTGGAACTAAATAAAGTCTCACTGAACTTCCCACTTTGCCTCACTTTTCTCTCCAGGCTGGCTCGATCTAAACTTGTATGTTTGAACCCTGGACCCTGCCAGGACTGACACCTGGAATAATTGGGCTGTATCAGATCTTGGACTCAGATCTGACAGTTCCATACTACATAAAACAAATGATATGTTAATAATATGAAAACTAAACAGCATGGTATCTGCCTCATTTTGAAAGTACACTGGAGTGGAAACTCTAATCATTACATTGCTTTACTTTTTCTATCTCATCTACCGACATATCTAAGCTGATCTGAATAATAACTTTTTCCCTTTTAACAATGTTCCCTTCACTCACTATCAAGGAAAAGAGAATTTTGAAACAAGTTATGGTAGCTAGAAATTATTGCCAGTTTTCTGGAGATTATAATACAAAGTCCAGGAGCTCCTGGAGAGATATTTGAATTTAAAGGGAAATAAAGAAAATCCGGAATCCCAAACCTTCACTGGCTCATCTTAATGATGTATCAATGAAGTGTTAACAGGTAGCCTGGAAGGTGAGACCTTAACCTCATCCTTCATCTCCATTCCTTTCCTGTCTCTACTCCCCTCAAAATCAGGGACTTATAGAGTGAGAAAAAAGACTGCTCTGCTCTTTAAGATTCATATGGAATTCTACTTTTGTTTGACCCTTTTCTGCTCCACTGAGTACCACTTGCAACATTAGCAAACGGATCAATCTTTTTACCGATCACAGTGACAATAGTTAAAATTATGATTTGGAAAAATACACAAAGGAGTTATTTTTGTGTGTGCATGCGATTCTAGAGATTGAACCTAGAGATCTCACACTGAGTTTTTTGTTTATTTATTTATTTAGAGACAGAACCTCGATAAGTGGCTAAGCCACCCGGGCTAGGCTCAGATCTGCAATCTTCCTGCTCAGGCTCCCAGAATGCTGCACAAACCAACCTGCCTGCCTCACGAAGTAATCTTAAATTTTTTTACTTGAATTTTTAATACTAGTAGCATGTATTGTACATAATTAAATAAATGAATCTTCTTTTCTGTTCAAGTCTTAAACTTTATCACAAGCCATCTCTGAGTACTTTCTAGTTACTTGACAAGCTACTCCACTGGCCCAGCACACCTGAGCGTAAGACAAACTAAAATTTACACATCAAAGTACCGAACAGTGTAATTTTTAAGTATATATGAAAATTGATGTGGCAACCAAGCAAATTATGTAAAATTCAGAAATGATTTCTTTTTAATTTGCAAATTGTGCTTGTTATTGGCTAAGAACATTTTCCAAGACTTGCAATAGCGGGTTTTTGTTTGTGTGTTTTTTTCTGTCAATCACGTTAGCACGTATCAGAAAAGGAAGTAGTGAGAAGAAATTCCCACCACACTCCTTCCAACTAACACTACCCAAGAGTCTATTAGTGCCTGAGTTTTGGACCAAGTGCCACCATTCGGCTATGGAGCCCAAAAGGAAACTGAAGCAGCATGTGAATTGGCAATAAAATGAAGCCAAACACAGTTGACTACACATCCACTGGGAAAATATCTGGAAATATTTTTCTACGCCGAAGAAAGAATATCAGCAGAGATTAAGAAATAGAACAGGGACTATGACAACATAGACAGAAACTTTAAAGGAAATACCAGCCACTCTCTTTATCATGGTAGCCCGGACCTATGGTAGCAGCACAACATTCTAGAAGAAAAGCTTGGGCATTTTCGAAAGTCAAAAGACATCAGCTTCATAAATAAAAGCCAAAAGCAAAAGGGAGAGATCCAAGACAAGGAAAAAGACAGGGGGATGAGCAAAAGAGAAATGGATCTGGTAGGTAGGGATGGCAAGGGAATTAAAGAGTGGCAAAATTGAAATCCACACCTGACACGACAAAGATAGAAGTTTCCATTTCACCAATCAGATAAGGGCTACTGAATTCAAACTCACAAAGCTCTTGCGACCTACAGGAAAAGACGGATGTATACAATGAGATGAAAACACAGAGGTCAGAAAGTCACTGAACAAAAAAATAACTGCTTCTGAGGAGAAAATCAGACGAAGGAATGATGAGTCGAAGAAGCTTCCCCTCAGTAGACAGACATGAAAGTGAGCGCCTATCAGTGCACATCCTAAAAGCAACGTGGTTTTTAAATCAACGGGGTAGGCCTGGGGGTGGAGCTCAGTGGCTACAGTGCTTGCCCAGCACCACATATAAATTAGAAAAAGATTAGTTGGGCATGGTGGCATGTACCTGTGAACTCAGCACTCTCAAGGGCAGTGAAATCTGTCTCAAGAAATGATAAAAATAAAAGATAAATTAATAAGGTAAAGAAAATACACCATAAATCTTAGGGGAAAAAAGCAGGCTGCCAGCAAAGTATCATTTAGTAGGTTAGCTACAGATTTTCCCTCTTCCACTCTCAGCCTCTTGGTCATTAGCAACATTTCCAGACTATTCAAGAAAAACTATGTCCTTATAAAGTTGGGTTCAAAAGTGTGGCTGACATTCTTAAGTATGAAAAGATACCTCCTCTTCCAAATACATATCTAAGTGTACACACGTACACACACACACACACACATTATGTGTAAATAGTATGTGTAATATATACTTATAAACAAATTATCTTTTGATACATAATGTATATTATCAATTTGACTTAATCTCCTAACAAACCAACATAATTATGTTTTATTTTCTTCAGTGAGAATTAGATAACAAGTTTTGGAGAAGATTTCTGGAGAAATTTTAAGAACAAATATTTTAAGGACAAAAATGACTGTTTACACAAGGAAATGAATCTGTCCATTCTGATATAACTAATAATAGAAATTATTCTGGAAGCTCTTAAGTGCGCACGCCCACGACTAGAAGCATATAAGGTTTGGTCAAAAGATAAACTAAAAGTTTAAATTTAAAAAGTTTATTACAATAAAGGGCACATGGCCATTAATCCCCATGAAAACACCACTCCTCACTTCTAACGTAGTTGCCCTGTCTCTAGCACCTGCCAATTCCTGAAGCAGTTCTGGAAGTCCTTCTACTCGAGAGCTTTTTCATAGTTACCTTGTATCCTGAATTGATTTAAAGCAGTTATGGCAATTTCTGTCAAATAAAAATATTACAAGGTGTCCTCGTCTACATTAGTCACTGGCTCTGGCTCTGCCCCAAAGGCAAAATGATCATGAAAGGCAAACAGTTTTAATCCACTTGGGACATTATCGAGGCAGTTATGATAGCACAACTAAAGATGCTTAGAAAAAAAGACTTTGAACAATTTCTCCCGGATTGGTAAGAACAACGGGACAAGTGTGCTCAAAAGGAAGAGGAAGGAGATTAGCAGCAGTGTGTCTTTCATTGTAGTGATTTTTTAAAATTTAAATATTCATCACACCTTTTGATCAACACCATTCACACAAGTGCACACACATATGCACATTCTAACAGTTATATACACATGCACATAAATATGTACACAATTATTAATGCACATGTAACTTTCTAAATTTTTTCAAAGAAAGGTGTAAGGAACTGAAAAATTTACTGAAAATATGTATAAGCATATCTAATTCTGGCCAACTCAATAATAAAATAATTCTGTATCGTGTTCTAGACTTGTCAAATTGCCATGCGCAATGAATACGTGCCAATTTTTGTTATTAATAAAAATAAAATCGCTCTTAATTTTCACTTTATATACTGATGCCCTTTTTTGAATGATTTTATCAATTCCTATCGTCTTATTTCATTCAGTTGCTTATTGGATGCTTCATTATTTTATATATATATACATATATATATGTATGTCTGTGTGTTTGTTTATATATATATATACACATACACAACAAACATATACATATATACTCACACACACACACACACACACACACACACACATATATATATATATATATATAGAGAGAGAGAGAGAGAGAGAGAGAGAGAGAGAGAGTATACTCAGTGTACCACTCATACCTAAGTGTTGTTAGATTAGGGGAAACAGTCTTTTCTTTCACTGATTACTCATTAGAACACAATACTCCAAAAAATAATTACAATTTTTGACAGAAAAAAATCCAATCTGTCATCAGGGTCCCTAACAGATTTAGGTTGGATTTAGCCAGCTAATAAAGGCTTCCAGAATGAAGAAGAAAACACAAAAATTGAAATATGAAAATCTTGCACGATTAGCAGGAGTCAACCTTGGGGAAATATCCCTCATGGGAAGTGTGGAGGGGTCACTTTTTAATCGTGATATACCATTCATTAAGCACTGATCTTAAAATCTTTTTATAAAGTACTTCACTTTCAGCACTATAAATCTGTTTCAGACTCTAATTAAAAAATATTTAAAGAAAATATTTATTTGCATAGATTATGTAGAGTAATCTTGTGTTGAAAGAAAAAATTAGATTATACTGGTTGGTAGGAATGATCTTAAAGCCAATCAAATTAGTTAACATCCTTTTTTGTTTTAATGAAATAATATTTTGTATAAAGTAGTGTAATGTCATCATTTACTAGCTGTTCTCTTCCTAGCCAAGGGACAATCTTATCTTTGTCAAGAAGAAATGAGGACTTTGGAATTTAAAAAAAAAAACCCACAATGCCCTTTCTTAATTATCAATTCCCTGAGTAAACATTGTATTAATTAGAGTTGTTAGAAAGCACATGTTCCATAGCTATTCCACAGCATCCAAATACATGAGGTCTTAGGGAGATATTCCAGATCTAAACCAGAACATTGCTCCAATCAGGTGAAGGCTGTAGAACAAGGACAACAAAAATTCGATAGCAGGCCAAGGTGGAGGCCTCTTAACAAGGTGATCCAGGATTCAACACCAATCCAAGATCAAAGGTCTGTAGCACAGCCACTGAGAGTCTATATTGGAGGCGGAGGTATGGAGTTTATGGAGTTTTTTGGAGATTTCTCCAAAAAAAGACTTTCTTCTTCCTTCTCTCATTTGGTTAAAGCTACCAGTCTATCGGTTAATGCCACCCACACCCAGGTGGGTCTTCTTCCCTCAGATTGCTGCCCCATATGTCATTCGCTCACTCCCAAAACTCCATCCTACTGACCAACTGGGAGTTTCCTAAACCATTCATGTTGACACAACATGGTAAATGGTATGGTCATGAATGAGTACCATAGCTTATCTTTAAATACATTTTGCCCCATGCATTTGGTATGGAGATTGATGCCAGGGTCTTCGCACTGAACTATTTCCCAAGTTCTTTCTTTCATTTTTTAATTTCAAGACAGGGTCTCTCTAAGTCACTAAGTTGCCCAGGCTAGGCTCAAACTTGTGACTTTATGTATCAGCCTCCCAGACTACGGGGGTCACAGGCACGTGCCATCACATGCAGCTTAAACAGAAATTTTAAAAGCACCTCATAATTAAATATTGTTATCCACATTCAAACAAGCACAGATCTATTTAACTTTGTGGTAACTTGGCTTTCTCATACACATTCTTCATTTTCAGTGCAGCAGCTGCAGAAACTTACATTTTCTTGTCCATTCTAGAAACAGCCTCATCCAGACCCCTGTGGGCCACCAAGCAATGGCTGCACCTTTCACTTTGGTCTTGGATCTACTGTGGTCCCCTGAGGACTTCATCTTTCAATAATTAAGTAAACTCAGAGGTTTCCTCCACTGAGTATAGTTTGTTCTTTATACAAAGGGTATTGATCCAGTTAGCTGCTCATGATCTGTGTGGTTAGTAAAGATTTAGTTTGAGTAGTATGTTTTAAAAATTATGTTATTTAATGTTTAATTTTTTAGTTGTGTCAGAAAGTACAACTCTTGCCAAAAGGATTTAAGCCATGTGCTTACCTTTATAATGGGCTTGTTTCTCTTTCTTACCTTTTGGTGAAACAGATATAAAGTATGTGAGATTGTATGACTTTCCTCTTGGAAAAAAATTTTTGGCATCAATCTCCAGTAGCACAGGGGGAAAATATATTTAAAGATAAGGCATGATACTTGTGAGAAAGGGCATACTTGAATGCTACTTTTTAAAATGTGGACAATAAAATAGAAATTAAGGTCAAATAAAAGAAATTTTACTGCTTAAAATATAAGTTTTTTCAAATATACTAGAAATGAAAGCCTTTTGTTTTCAAATCTGAAATCAAGATCATCAGAAATATAAGATTACTAACATTTTGAAATCATGCAAATTGTAATTGTGCTTAGGTTACAGGGGAGGGTTAAATTTGGATTAAAATAAAGGAACAAATTGAAGATAGTGCATTTTATTTTATTTGAATTTAGAAAAAAGCACTAAGTGACAATTACTAACCACTCTCTCTATATAGATATTAACTAAATTATATTTATATCTATCTATATGTCCCAATGTCAAAGGAGAAGCTATTAATATAAATCCCATAAACGATTTAGTCTTTCTGTAACAAAACAATAATTAAGAGTGACTATCACTATAGGTACATTGAATTAGAACTAGTAAATTCATAATGTCTACTGTACAATTTATATTTGTTGCTTTAACTAAAGCATTAAATGCCTATTAAATGAGAAATCTACGCTGCTAAAAATATAAATGTATACAATCACTCATTTGGACAAGAATCTGCCTCATCAGACCCACTAGATTTGAATAGAATCTGAACCTCACTCTTCTTTCTGTGCTTAGAATATGTGCTCTGATAAAAATATTATATAGAAGCTGACATTATGAGAAAGGGACAGTCCAACCTAAGGACTCAACTGCTTTGAAACCCATCAAATTTGGGACTCGATGCATTCTGACATCGGAGGACTCTTCGTTTGTTCATTACTTGACACACAAACTAGGACACGTGTATTGAGTGTCTCACGCCTCCTGTCTTTTCCCAGCCAAAACAATTTGTTTAACACTCATATTTGGTACTTCTGGAACCAACTACTGAGAGCCGAGGTACCAATCTGAAATGGTTCAGTCTTTAGGCCATTTGTTCAAATGACCGGGTTCAGGTTTTGACTATGTCATGTTTGTACCACAGTTTTATAGACTTGCAGTACCTGGGATTGAATCCAAGGCTTTCCACTGTGCTGCTCTGGTGGGGACTCAGGCTTGCCCCTACCGCAGCAAAGGAAAAAAAGGCAACATGGCTTCATGAATGCCAGTGCATGAAAGTACAGCACTCGTATCACTCTGTAACTTTTATGTCACCGCCTGGCCTCTTTAATGTGACCAATCACAAATGTATTACCATCTAGGAGAGACACAGGTGTCGAAACTGCCTATCAGCGGAGCCTCCTTGCTCTCGGCTTAGCCTCTAGATAGTAATCAGCTGGGCCACGGGCTGGTGCTAATCAAGCTGCTTTCTACTTAAGCCTGGGAGTCCTGCTTTTCTGTCCCTGAGTCCTGAAACACTACATCCCTAGTTCTCCCCATTTAGTATTTATTTGTCCATTCATTTTTAAAGACAAGATCTCATTACATTGCTACATTTCCAAGGCTGGGCTCAAATTTGCAACCCTCCTCTCTTAGCCTTCCAGAGGGATGGGATTACAGGCATACACTACCCAGCCCAGTTTACCTGAATTTTTCTAAGGCCTGCACACATCATTCATTTAGAAATGTTTTTCTGAGACTGGCAGGATCTAATACTCAGAGAATCTGTTCTCATCATATTGAAGAAACATGTAAAAAGTACACGAAGCCAAACTATATGAGGAAAAGACCATTCCTCCCAAGCAAGTCCAGTCTGCAGTTGCTAATTTATTGCCCTTATTTATTTTTTGAGTGAAGAGGAATTGTCTTGAGCCACATAGGAACGATGTAATATACTTAATGTACATATATAAGTACTAACATTTTATTTATTTTTTTTAAACCTAGGCCCATTGGAGTCTATGATAGGAATATTGCAAGTTTGAGCCCAGCCTGAGCAACTAGATTTCTTGAAACCACCTCAAAATCTAAACTAGGGAAATGGGGCAGGGGTATAGCTCAGTGTGAAAGCTCTGGACTCACTTGATTCCAGAAAGAAAAAAAATATAACATAAAAAAACAAGGGTAATACGACAGTGGATCACAGGCTGGATAGTCATGTAAACCAATGAAAGAAACTCTGTCTATAAGATTACAAAAACACAAACAAAAACAACCAAAAAACTACAGCACATGCGGTAATATCACTATAAAATTTTATGTTTAAGTCCAAATTTTAAGTAAGGAATGTATTTTGCAAAGGAAATGGCATTATCATTGAATGGTTTTACTGCCTTCTCTGAAATGTTAATTATGAATAAATAGCACCTGTGTGAGGGGAGAGTCAGATGATATTGAAGCTAGGGGACATGATTTCCAAAATGGTATTTCTTTTTCACTTACAAAGACTTCATGAGAAGCCCCAGTAATAAGCTCAGAATCCTGAAAATTGATTCAAAATAAATTCGATAACCCCTGAGTGCCTCTGGGGAAAGTCCCCATGCGTTTTTTTCCCACCGACGTCACTGGTCTCTCAGGTCTAGCATATCTTCCGTTCAATCAGAGCAGTTTGAGCGCATGGAATGAGAACGAGGTGCAACAGACAAGCAGGAGTAACTGTCCACACACATATTTACAGCAAGGCCTTCCAGAGGAGGGTATAGAACCCCCTGTGTTTCCGCCTTGACCTTCTTCTGGCCTTAGAATTATCTGGCTTGTTTTCCTCTGCAGCCAGGTTCTGAAATACCAAACACAGCTGTAGGCCATGGAAGAGATTGGGGGGGGGGGGGGGGTACAGGCCCACCCACAGGTGCTAAGGTAAATGGAAACAAAACCAACATCCACAGAACAGAATCAAGTTTGCCTTGGTCCCTTTGACTCCCCGGAAGCATTTTCATGGAAGTCAAAGGAAAACCCTGAAACAAAACAAAAAGCAAACACAGTGGGGAAAGGACACTCCGCAGGACCCAAGGGGAGCAGCAGCAAAGAACCACAGATTCCCTGGAGGCCGAGCTCCTCCACGGGAGACGGAAGGACACTGCTGAAGGGCGCTGTAAGGGCTGTGGACTCCAGAAGGACCCGCACACCTGTTGATGTGATTTCCAGACCCTCGAATGATAACAATTTATGAGGCTATTAATACTAAGCCCAAGATTTATCGGATGTGCCGTTTGTCTTGTGGCCACTATGACCTCATAAAATTTGGGTTGTGCTGGGTTAAAATGGAGCGTTCTGCTGCTGGAGTTATTCAGAGCATTTAAATCGGCTAATCCTACAAGAACGGTGCATTTCGCCTGCCTATTAGGGAGCCAGTGGGGACTCCTACCAGTCGCAGAGGCAGCCTGGAGGGGGCGGTCCGATGCCGGGGGAGACACGACGACGGAGGCAGCTGGGGAAGAGTGAGTCCTGGAGACCAGACGATGACGCTTCTCTAATCCATCCATGCCAACCGCAGCCAGCTGAGCCTGGCGCGCCGAGAGCGCACGCGCGTGCGGGGGGTCCCGGAAGGGCTGCGCCAAAAAAAAAAAAAAAAAAAAAAAAAGGGCACGGAGGAAGAAACGTGAGACACGCATGGAGGGAGACGCTCGGAGCCACAGGTCAACAAATTAAGTTCATCAGGTCAGAGACATAATAAACGGTGTGAAGGAAAAAAGGGGAATAAAATACAGAAAGGGAGAGAAAAAACAAGATCCCGTCAATAAATCCATTCAACAGATGTTTCCACAGTGACAGCCAGGACCCGTCTGCGGGGCTGAGGACGAGGCGATGGCAACACGCCTGTCAGTTTGACCCGATGGAAAGAAACAGACCTTTAACCTCAAGAGCTACGTCGACCAACTCGCTCCCTACTTTGGTACCAAAGGTTGCGACACGGTGCGGGGACAGTGTGGCCACTTTCCCACGGCCTCTGAGGTTCAGTTCTGAAAGTTCTGTCGTGAACTTAGTACAACTGTTACTGTAATTTATAGGTAACCCTAAAAATAAGCAGTTTAATGGTTATATTTTGACACTGTTCAGTTTTCCACTAAGGTACCACAAAGGTTTTTGTTTTGTTTTGTTTTGTTTTGTTTTTTATGATTTGCAAGGTGTAGTCTTAATATTATAACACTAGTTTCTTTTGTGGAATGTAAGATGTAGGCTCGGTGACTTCATGGCATCATTATCCCTTAGGCCCAGAGTTTAGAAACTTCTGGTAGATTCACCACTCGGCTCTTCTATCTCCAAGGTCGACAATCTCACCAACCCAGACTGGCGCCTAATGTAATCATCAAACTGCGTGATGAATATTTCATCTATTAACACCAAGGAATTAATCCGTATAGTACTTTTTAAAAATATATTTATGTATCTTTCCTTAAGGAACATTTTAAAGTAGCTAAGGATGGTACAAAACATGACCACAAATTGCCATGGGTAAGAATACTGGTATTCCAAAGGCTAGTGGTTTTTAAAACACAAGGCTAAATTCTGCGATGTGAGAAATGTACACAGTCTCCTGCTTTGATCTACCTGGCTAGCATTTACCTTTCAAGACCTGATATAGGACTAGGGGTGTCGTATCATGGTTAAAGTGCTTAACTAGATCTATGAAAAGTGCACAGTGTTATGTAATTGTAGCTTTCTCTGTACATGACAGAAGTTAGTGGTACACGTGAATACATGATAGTGAATAAATACAATTTCTTAGTTATAGAATATATAATAAATAATATAGTAAAAAGGTATATATCATTACATATGAATGTGAAGAAATACAACTATGGAATAGCTATGAAATACAGATTTCTCAATTTGAAAAAATTAAGAATCATTTAAAATTAACTTTAGATTGTGATAAGTATGTATGCTTTTAATTCAGTTTTGTTGTGGCAGAGAATCAAATTATCAGTTGTAAGTTATTTGTATCATACTCACTAACTGTGCGTATTTACTTTGAAGACTGGGATGACTTGATTAATAACACATTTCTAGCTATAATTGTTTTGACAGCTTTCCCAGAGTCAAACTCTCTTTTTCTCTGCAGTGTTCTTGTCCGTAGATCCTGAGCGTAAGTCTCATACAGTCCCATCTCTCATGGCTCTTACAGGGAATACATATATACAATGAGTACTGATTGAGGATTTCCATAAGAAGAGGAAACGCCTGCATCCGACCTAACCCTCATGGGTACATATTCACCTGAATATTTGTAATCTCTGCCTGTTCTCATTCTTTTTTCTGTAGTCTCTTTAACTTTCATTAAAACCAATGCAAAAGGCTCCTAATCGATCACCCTACTCCTAACAACCACCTTTACCTTTCCTGCAAGAAATCTCTTCCTGAAGTCCTGGAGTAAGCTAAGAAAGACACAAAAACAAACAAAAACAAACTCTGAGGGTCAATTAAAGTCATTCAGGCTCTCCTTGACTCCTTACTTTTGGGCTTCAATCCTCTTTTCATTTTATAGCCTGCAGCCAAACTACTACCCACTGTACATAAATGTCACCCACAGGGCTGTCTTATGACTTTCATGCGTACTAGCACTTTAGTCTTTTTGGGTCCTTTCCTCCAACGAACAATAATAAAAATCACATTTTGGGGCCTACATTAGGATTCAGTAATATATGTTTATTATTATATTTATTTTTTCTTTTGATTAAGAATTAAAAATGTAAAATGTTTCTTGGGCCCTTGAAAATAGTCAATGAGTCTGACTCTGGGCGTTGGGCTTATTAAGTGTAATGAATATACTTATCCTGATCGTTTGTGCTTCCCCTAGCCCGTGCTTGCTGTAACACCCATCTGGAATCCAGACAAAACAACTGACAAAGGACCATATCCCAAACTGAGCGAGACGCAGTGACAGAACAGTTCCAGGGAGCTCACAATTAGTTTTTCTTTGTACCCTTGTGTGGTTTCCAACGTGTCTACCTATCATATCTGTTAAAACTTTAATTAAGAATAATGATAAATACTGCTTAAACTAAATAGTCAAATCTGTCAAACACTTCATTAGAACAGATTTAATAACCATGAGGCCTACAAGAAGACATTAGTCACATATTTTTGAACCATCTTCTGAAACAGAAGTATAAGAGAGAAAATCTTGTTCATTTTCAAAAATAGTTGAGTGGAATCATGTACTTTTACAAATTAAGTATAATTTTTCTTTTTTTCTTTTTCTTTTTTTTCCCCCTAGTACTTGGTATTGAATCCAGGGCTTTACATTGAGTTATATCCCAGGTCCTTATTTATTTACTTAATTGCTTAATTTTTTATTTTGAAGCCGGATCTCACTAACATGTCCAGGCTGGGTTCAAACTTGCAATCCTCCAGCCTCTGCCTCTCAGAGGGCTGAGATTACAGCCCCGCACTGCTGTGCTGGCAGGTGTTGTTTCTAATGTATAGAAGCTATGTAATGTTTCTGTCCCTATTAGTCCCCATGACATCGAAAAATGCTCAGCCACTTTTATTTCAGATGACTCGCCTTCCTCATTAATGAAAAAATCTTAAGGTTCAAACCTGAGATTGCATTTTTCTGCTATAGCTGAAGCTGATGAAAGTGTTCTCTATTTTTGTATTAGCAACTTTATTTATTGATTTATTTATTTATTTAGAGATAAAGTCTCACTCTGTAGTCCAGGCTGGTCCTGAACTTGCTATGTAGCCCCTCTATTAACAATTTATTAAGAGAATTTTGTCTAGTTTTTTTATTTTCTCTTATTTTCTTCTTTATTTTCTTTTATTTTCCTTCTTCCCAGCACTCAGAAAACCTAGACAGGAGGATTACTTTGAGATCAAGTCCTGCCCATAGTTAAGTTCTAGACCACCCTGGACATAGAGTGAGACCCTGTCTCTAAATAAATAAATAAATAGATAATCCATGTCTACTCTAATTCACATTTCATTTTTTGTGAATGACCGGAAAACGTGTCATGTCCCTGAAGTAATTAAAAAGCATGTCTCCTCCATAACACTTTTGATTAAAATATAATTGAAATATAGTTAAATCATATATATATATATATATATATATATATATATATATATATAATTCCTTTTTCTTGTGATTTACTTCAATACTTGGTTTTGATCGGGTATTTTGCCAGATTGTCTTTCAAGGAAGCACTCTTATTTTATTGAAATATGTAAGACAACTCTTTCTCACATGGATGAGGCTCAGCATTGCGCCAAATCATTCGTTGCCATTCACTGATAAGAGCTAGCAAATTACTTCCATAAAAATTGTTATACACCCACTTACAAACTTCTCCTGTTGCCCAGTAAACATCAATGCCATTATGCCCCCCACACCCAGATAAATCCTAGGGTCCTGGCATTTCCACCTTTGTGAAAATGGGTAGAAAAAGCCACTAAATCTCTTTGTATGATAAGCACAATGCTCTGTCTTAGAAAAAGATACTTATTTGAAGGTACATTGTTAATAGGGATTATGAAGCACTAAACTCCTGTGTCAGGAAGTTTTTTTTTTTTGTTTTATAACAGTGATTTTTGTTTTCCTCCCATTTTTCTTCGTTGCTGCTATAGCTCAGAAACTTCTTTTTAATGGCTTCAGGGCTTTGTTCATTCCCAGACACGTGGGTGTCTAGCATGGACTCTAATCGATGTCATAGTGCAAGTCTGGCAAAAGCAAGTGAGAGAGACCAGGTTTGATTGTTGAAATAATCAGAATTGTTTGAAATTTTCATAAAAGACAGACTTATAAGTAAGGGAAAAGCAAAAAGTATCTTGAGAAAATTTGAAAAAATATCTAGGTTTCTACTTTAAATTCTATTTCTAAAGCCATGTTTTTTTTTAAAGAAAATGCTCCTCCTTGGTTAGTGCTGAGTAAATGAGTGAACTGGATTTCATTTTTGCCTAACAGTGTTTTGAATTTCAGAATTATTGCTTTTATAAAAAATTAGAATTGTAAATATCCTTACAGGTTATCTTGTCAGACGCCAGGGCCTTTATATTTTAAACTCTTTGTATTATTCATGATGGGTAGGTAGAGAAATCCTGGTTAATTTTAGACTTGATGAAGCTAAACATGTTAAGAATTTAAGAATAGCTGTTAAACAAATAGAAATAATGTGTAATTCTAAGGTAGACAAAAATTTTAAGAAGCAAGCTAAGAAACACCCTAAACATAAATGAAGAATAATGAAGCATTCAAACTCTGTACAAACATAAATCATAGAGTGAGTTGCTAGAAATAAATCCTCACGTATCAGTAAACATAGTAGATATGAACGTGCTCGGCTTGGCAGCTAAAACAGGAGAACATCCAAATCGCTTTCGCAGAGCCATATTCAATGTAAACCTCCTCTGACAAAATGTAAGGCAAATAGTTCCATAACAGAGAAAAGTGAAATCCTGTGTAGCCATACTCAAAAATAAAAAGACAAAATAGACCTTGCTGGGGAAAGATCAGAGAGAGACTGACAATTCTACAGGAAATCCCTAGAGAATGAAATATTTCAATAAAGCAATGAATATATAAGTAGCAGCAATCTTACTAGTAATCATGAAAGTATGATTAAAACTATTGTGAGCTACCCCTTTATTTTCATTATGTTATTAATCAGAAGCTTAAAAATCTGGTAATACCAGGTTTATTGAAAATAGAAAAAAAAATCCTCACAGACAGCTCCTAGGAGAGTAAACTGTGTTATTTGTGTTAAAGAACAATTCACGAACATTTAAGAAAAATGAAGATGGATTAAGACTAGCTATGGGGAAAATGGTGAGTGCAGACAAAGAAAACAACGTATAAGACAACTATTTGCATTTTCAATTATGCAAGTTAACATCATCTGTATATAAGAGTATAAGTAATTGTAATAAAATATGTGAGCATATATAAGTAATCCTAATAATAAGTGAACTGCAATAAAAATATAAGGAAACAAATGGGGGAAAACCCAGCAATTTCAAGACAAGACATGAGAGGATCGTGTAAAAGGAAATATACGAGGAGGCGTCACTGATATCTGTAATGTTTAACTTACTAAGGTGGATGTTATGAGAATTCATTATTGCAATGTTTTTATCATATTAGTATATTTTAACACATTCTAAATGTTTACACAATGCTTTAGAGGGAATGGCAAAATGGCCGAATGGAGACAAACAGTGTTTATGAGCTGTGTCACAAGGAACCAAATTAACAGGTACACACTGAGATGAATATCTGATGTCTACAAAGTCCAGGGGGAAACTTGACTTTTCCTCTTGGTTTTGGAGGCTCTGTGGTCAGTTGGCTCCCCTGCTTTTAGGCCTGTGTTAAGGAAGAGACCTCGTGGGAGCAGGGTACCATGTACGAAAGCTGTTTGTCCATAAGAGCCAGAGAGGAGAGAGAGTGAGAGAGTCCATGAGGAAGTGGTGAGGACCAGATATACGCTCCAAAGTCACCCCCCAGGATCCAGCCCTTCATCTAGGCCCCACACCTTCTTTCCATCACTTCCCAAATAATGCTATCAGATTATGACCTTATCAGTCGATTAATCATGGACAAAGGTAGACCCCACTTGATCTAGTCACTTCCCAACACCCTCCAGCTACCATGCATTCCACAAAATGAGCTCTATAGAGGACACAAGATATCTACACCCTAACAACGGGAGAATACTAAAAGCAGGAGAAAAATGAAAATCTTGAAATACCCAGAGATCTGGGACAACAGCACAGGAAGAGAAAGAACTTATCCCAGTGCCTGCTGCCTTGACTTCAAAACTGAGAGAGATCACTCTCTCCCTTCTGTAGGAGTAAAGGTAAGGGCTTCCAGCAAACTCTATCAGTGCAAAGACTGGCAATCCTAGCAACTATAAAGTACAACAACCTTTATGGATGGACTTGCAGCCTACTTAGATAAGTAATTAGAAATTTGCACAATAGCCTGGCTTTGAGAAAGGATTTTACATTGTCTCTCAGAGAATTCCCAGGGCATTGTAGCTAGGAGCTATCTTGGGAAAAGAATTATTGTTTAAATTTTGACTGCTCAAAGGACCAGAAACCCTGTGTATTCCCATGTCTGGGACCCACAGACAATCCACCACACTAGCTCAGTGGATAACTGCCTTACAAATGAATCTTGGCTGTGTAGAGTGACTCTTACACAAGCGCACTGAGTATTGTTCTTCAGGAGAACAGATGTGGCTACACAGAGGGGAACAGAGGACTCTGCCCTGAAGAACTGGCAATGAGACTGGGGTGTGGCCAGGAGCGTGTGGTTTCACACCAGTACTGGGACTAAAAACAGTCACTCACACGGTCTCTGCCATTAATCCCCCCAGACCACCATGGGCATCTCTCACTAATATGGCAGGGCTGTGGTTCCACTGATTGTGTAGTTTTGAGCAATGCATGGCTCTGGCTTGGGCCTGCCCCATGGCACACAGCTTAAGAAGTTCTGGAAAGAAACTTTGCCCAGTGCTGGAAGTGTCCTGCCATCCACTGATATTGAGAATATTTAGATCTGAGAATTTTGCCTGAATCCATCCATAACCTTCCTTGCTGATCCCTGTTAGATGAACAGCTGAAGGAGTCCCAGGGAGAAAAGCCCCAACCATAGCCCTATACTGATAGCTCAGTGGTTAAATCCTTGCCTAGCAAGCCCAAGTCTCTAATTTTGATTCCTCAGCATCATATAAACTGGGCATGGTGGCACATGCCTGTAATTCAAGCGCTGGGGAACTTAGGCAGAAGAATTACTTTGTGTCCTTGGCCAGCCTGCCTACATAGTCATTTCAAGACCAGCCTGGACTGCAGAGTGAAAAAAAAAAAAAAAAAAAAAAAAAGTAATCCTGTAGCCCTGCACTCAAGTGCACACGCTGGGAGCAGAGGGCTATGTGAGGCCCCTGCTTGGATGGACACAAAGTGTCCTTATTCTGTGGATGCTTCCCAGTCTGATGTGCTGTGCACTGTGCCTGAGCTCACTAATCACAGAAGAAAAAAACTTTAGGGAGTTTACACTAAAGTACCCAACTGGAAATAAACTCAATATTGCATAACAAACTAACACTCCAGCACACTTTTTAGGAGAAAGCCACTTCCTAAGAAGGCCACCCAGTAAAAGTAGTAGAGATACTCCTTTCGATAGATAGGTGAATTGGAGTACAGAAGAAACTATTCAAAGAAAATAAAACGTAAGAGCTCTACATATATTTAATTTTAATAAAATACAAACAGGCAAATAAACTCTGCCAATAGTTGAAAGACACATGGATGTGAGCATTTCTCCCCACTTCCTACAACAAGGGTCACAATGTGAATTTGATGGAGATACCTTGTACGATGGAACAAAGTCCAGTTTCAAAACTTACTATATATACAGTACTCAAAATAGGGTGACTCTTCTATAAGGATAGATATGTAGATCAATGGAGGTGAACAGATTTCAGAAATGAACCCTTACAACTGATTTTCAACATTGTCGAGACAATTACAAGGGACATTAAGTTTTTAAAATGTTTCCCCTCTTAAAGACTTTCAGGAAGTAGAATTGGAACACAGTATAACTGCCACCATATTTCTATGAAAGAGTAAAGTTGAGCCCATTCCTCATGCCATACACAAAAATTAACTCCACACGAAGAACAGAACTGTTGTAATATCTAAAACTATGAAACTCTTCAACTAAATATAGGACTAACTGTTCTTAGGTAGAAGTGAACAGAACAAGGAACCCAAGCAATAGGTAAGTTAGATTTTATCAAGTTAAAAAGCTTCTGTGCCTCAAAAGAATTCATCAAAGTGAAAAGAAGTCAGAGAAATGTTTGCAAATCATAAGTGTAACAAGAGATGTATATCTAAAATATAAAGAGAATACCTACAACTCAGTAGTCAATAATAAAATACTTTGAACATGGGTAAAGTTCTTGTACAGATATCTCTTTTAAAATGTTAAGCAAATTTTTAAAAGTTCGACATCATTGGCGATTAGAATTTTGCCAGTCCAAACCACAAAGAGATACAATATCACATGAAGTAGAATGATTTATGAGAAAGAGGTGGTACCAAGTGTTGATGAAGATTTGGGGACATTGGAATTTTTATACACTGCTGAGGAGGATGTGCAAGAGAGCAGCAACTCTGGAAAAACAGTTTGCAGCTCC
This sequence comes from Ctenodactylus gundi, assembly GCA_004027205.1. Lineage (NCBI taxonomy): Eukaryota > Metazoa > Chordata > Mammalia > Rodentia > Ctenodactylidae > Ctenodactylus > Ctenodactylus gundi. The sequence continues at coordinate 138,496 of PVKB01000108.1, forward strand.
TCAGAAAGTTAAACATAAAGTTACAGTATGACCCAGTAATTTCAGTAGTATGTATATACCACTCAAACACTTGCTCAAAACTCTTATTAGTCATAATATCTCAAAAGTAGAAATAACTCAAATGTCTGTCAACTGTCAAATGAGTATGAAAATTCCATAAATCGTTGCCTAGCGATAAAAAGAAACAATACATGCTGCAACATGGATGAACTTTGAAATACCATCCCATGTGAAAAAGTCACAAGAGATTACATATCCTACAATTCTATTTATATAAAATGTGAAAAATAGACAAATTTATGGAGACAAAGAGTGAATTAGTGGTTGCATAGAGTTGTGAGGTATCTGCTACTGTCTGTATGTGGAAAGTCCCCTAAAAGTCTCATGTATTTGGATGTTGTGGGTTATTTATGGATTTCATGTGCTGTTTGGAGGTGGGGCCTGGTCGGTAGGGGTAGGTTACAGGTTTCCCATGGATTAGGGATGTGCAGGGGCATCACTGGGTGTGTGGCCTGGAAGGATATACAGTCCTTCTTCAGGAGGCCCCAGACTCTTCCCCTGATGATTCCCTGAGCAGCTGTTCTCTGCCACACCCTTCCTGACATTGCCAGCCACCCAAGAATGCACAGAGAACTTTTGAAACTGTGAGATAAATCTTTTCTCACTTAAGTTGTGGGTATCAGGTATTGTGTCCAAGCAATGAATAAATATCTAAGACAGTGTGTGAGCTTGCTGCTAATAGATAGTTTCTTATGGAAGTGACAAAAATGTTCTAAAGTTGACCACAGAAATGGGTGCATCATAGTAAATTATATCTTAACAGAACTGGCAAAAATGCCTTTCTTAAAATTATATTGGAAAAGTTTCTAATTTGCAACTTCAAATAAAATTTATTTTTAAATGATGTTTTTTCATTTTATCTCTTTATTCATTTCTATTTATGTGTATATTTAATAGCATAAAATACATTGATATAGTAGTACATTTGTCTGATTTATGTTTATATTTTGTGCATTTATGTAATTATAAAATATACATATATATGTTAAGATGTTTTTTCCTTGTGATTTAAAAATAATTTGTAGATCAATGCATGTGAGTTGGAATTTGAAGTGCTCCTTTTGTATTAAAGAAAAAACTGAGGAAAAAGAGGTCGTGCAGCGAACATGTGAAGACGTTGCTATCCCAGCGCTTCACATTGCGATTCAGTGTTCCCGAATTCTGGCATGTGTGAGCGGTGCACAGTGCAGGGGAAGCTGGTTACACGCGTTTGTGATTAGAAGCAACAAAACATGCCCGCTGTTTCCTGCCAACCTTTCTTCCAGACCCTTTGGAGCAAAAGTCTGGCTTGAGGTAGATGAAATACCCTTTCCTAGATACTCACACGTCACTTCCGGTAAGGCCAAGTCACTCCCTTTTCAGGAGTTTATTGCAAACTATAGTCATCACTTAGCATATTTTTTATATTTTTGGCAAAAACGTACACACACAAAAGCAAAAAAGAGAAGCAAACATTTTTATATTAACTATTATCCTCATGTTTGAGTCACGAGAATTCCATAAACAACAATCTAACCCAGAAGGCAGGACTGTGAGGAACTGAACACTACAGAACTTTCAGCTAATGCATCACCTCCAGATTGAGAGAGAATTAGACTCACAAGTAACAGAAGGTATATGCGTGTGAAATGAGACAGTAGGTGTAGTGGTCATTTGACCCATGATTCTGGGTTGAGATTTACAGTTCTGTTTTTCTCTTCTCTCTGTCTAGTACTGCATTGACTTACTGTGAAACTGAGCCTATTGAAAAAGATTGCTCCTTGGCTGGATAGACTGCTGGTAAAAGTTACTCCCTCATGCACAGTTTATAAACTAGCTCAGGTATACTTGCAAATATGCCTGGATATAAAGGTTCCTGGGGAGTGTAACTTATTGCTGTGGTTGCCTTTCTATCTGTGAAACAATGGTTGCTTTAGAAATGTTTAAGATCCGGCTTCTTGGGGAACTCTTGGAAAATGAGTTTTTCAAATCAGTGGAAACTTTGCTCCACTACTGAATACAGAAGAAACCGCATTCAAATTTTGAAATTAAATAAGCAACTCATCCAAAATGAGTAACTTCTTTCACAATACAAAAGCTTCTTTTTTAAGGCCAAGTTATATTTTTGTTCCTTCAATTGCTTTTCAGCTTCTACATTTTTACAATCGCCTGTAGAAAAAAAAACTGCTCAAGAGAGCAGATTGAAATTATTTTAATTATATAACAGCCTAGAGGAAGCTATACAATGGCTTAGACCAGCATCTTCTGCCTGGTCCTGGTCCACAGCCAACGGACGGGACAGGATGAACAATAGAGCTCAGGCCTACACAGAACAGCCTGAAGATAGAGGAGGGGCAGAGGTTTCATTTGAATATGATGAATCTCTTGAGCATATCCTTTATGTCTCCCCTTTGATAATTAGACTCCAGATACAAAATAATGCTTAATGAGAGAAATGACAAGCAATATAAATCATTGCTACTTAAGACACACGGATTGGATGGGTTTATCCTGAATAGACGTTCTCAGTCTAGGGTCTGTGGAAGAATTCTAATGCATACAAAACTCCCGAAACGGTGTGCAGCATTGTATGGAAATGTGCAATTTCAAGTTTTTCTGAAACCAGTCCTTCCTTTTCATCAAGGGAATCATCAATTTAAATGAACACTATAATGAAACTCATCTGTAATAAAAAAGTAATATGTCATAATAAAAGCCTAATACAACTTTTGTGTTTCTCTGCTGCTATAACAAACAGTATTAACATAGATACTAGGTCATGATAGGTTTAAGAGGTTTCAGAAATATCATAAATAGAATCAGAACTCTAGAAAAATGAGGCATTATTCTTTATACATTTTCAATATGAGAAAACATTTTACTAAACAACATAGGAGAATCGCCTATATTTCATTACTTGTCCCTAAACCTAATTGCTTTTGTATATTTTTACCAAATATGTCAAACTAAAAAAAAAAGAGTTTGAGTTTACTTCCATGTTACTCTTTTTCTCAAAGCATGTGTGGGACAAAGAAAGATATTTCAAGTCTCTTTTGTTACTAAACTAGACGGCAGTTGCTGAAATCTTAGGCTAACAAAAAAACCAAAGAGAATATTGTTTAATCTGATTTGCTTTGGCATTTGACTGCAAGCATCCTCTTGAAAAAAGAGATCATTTTCTTCTTGAACTGATCAAATGTTGGAGGAAGCATGCAGTCCAAACCATAGCATGCAAAGAAATATCTTACACAAACATTTGTCACTATAGGTTGGAGTTAAGAATTGTTTGTTTCCTCCGTAGTTATTTAGCAATAATACCATGGTAACTTTGATGAGTGCCACATAATATATCTCAAAATACTTTAATCAGGGAAAGGAAACATTTTTAAGGTTTTCTTCAAGCTTAAAAATAAATGCCACATATAATGCATTTGTAATTTATAATAATTCTATATGATTCTTGATTTGTTGAAATTAATCACTAGTTCATTCACTTTCTACATTATGGTTCTTGTTAGAAATGATGGTACAAGGATGAAACTGATACAGCCGTTATCTGAAGGGGTTTTACAATCTATTGAAAGAGACAAATACCCTCAAAGTCCCTTCCAAGCAAAAATGAAGGGGCGACTGAGGGAAGTGACGTAAAAAGCAGGTGCTGTGTTTTAATTTAAGAACAGTGAACAAATCTGTAAATTGGACATGGTGATACACACCTATAATCCCAGCACACTGGAAAGCTGAGGCAGGAGGATCCTTTATTTGAGTCCAGCCTGGGCAAGTTAGTGAGACTCTGTCTCAATTTTTTTTTTTTAAAGTAGCAACAATTGTAGTAGGAGTAGTAGTAGTAATAGTAATACAGGACTGAGGATGTAGCTCCTAGCTCAGTTCAGAGACCCTGGTCTAAATCCTTACTACCAAAAAGTAACAAGAAGCTTCTCCAAGGAAGTGATATTTGAATCAAAAATTTGAAGCGTGAGAAAGGACTGGATGCCTCATGTAGAAGGAGGAGACTCTGGAAGTCATTCCAGTTGGAGGGCAGCTAGTAAGCACCACAGAACAGGCAGATCTTTGTGGCCACCATACTGACAGGGCTATTGAATCAAGCTAAGGTGGTCAATGTGAATTGGAGGAGAAAATGCAGGGTGTGCATCCTTTCAAAATGCCTGAGACTTAATTCTAAAAGCAATGGCAAGGAATGAATAGTTTTAGCTTTCAGGAGTGTGAGCCTGGAGGCTGGATATTAAATGGAATTGAAGATAATACACTTGTATTTTGAAATTATCATGTTAGCAGAAAAGACAATTCACATTTTAAGTAGAGTAGGTAATTTAAACCATCCATCTTAAACAAATTAAAATTGTTAAGAATATAGGATTCAGAAAACAACAGCAATCAAACCTCCCCTAGATTTTCATTCTAGCCTTACTATTTTACTAATGGATGCATTAAGGAAAACACATTTAAACAGTCAGAGAATCTCTATAAAATGAGGTAACAAGGTGTTCTGCTGGTGCAGGCCTGTAATCTCAGTTCTCCAGGAGGATGAGGCAGGAGGATTGCAAGCCTGGGCAAAGACTGAGAAACTTAGTGACTCATAAAGACTTTGTTTCAAAATCAAAATTTAAAAAGTAAATTTGGGATGTAGTTCAGTGTAAAAGCCCTGGGTTGGATCACCATCGTCACTAAAAGAAAGAGAAGAAAAGAAAGAATGAAAGAAATGAAAGAAAGAAAGAAAGAAGAAAAGACAGTAAGCAAGCTAGCTGATCATTATTTTTCTTCTGAAACGAGTAGATTTTCTGCGAAAAAATCACCTAAATCAACATTGTCATTTATACTCAGTTGTGGTATATAGTATTACATTTCTCCACATAAGATCAAAAGAGTTATCATTAAAAATAAACCATTGCTATCAATGAATTACTGTTTTAAAGCTCAGATTGACTTTATTATTCTAGAAATCACAGTGATGCCCATGTCAGTCACCACCTAATACAGTGCCACTCGGATGCCACGCATATGCAGGTCCCTATTTAGAATCATCATACACGTATTTTAACTTTTTAGTTTTCTTTCTTTTCTTTTCTCTTTTCTCTTCTTTTCTTTTCTTTTCTTTTCTTTTCTTTTCTTTTCTTTTCTTTTCTTTCTTTTCTTTTTCTTTTTCTTTTTTTGAGGCAGGCTCTCACTCTGTAGCCAGGCTGGTCCTGAACTCACTCTGCAGCCCAGGCTGGCCTCTCGCTCATCTTATATGAAAGCCCTGAATCGTGAGCAGTGTACAGAAACCCAGTTCTGGAAGTCTATTGTCTTTATTCTTTTGTGGAACACATATTCTAATTGCTGAACCCCATGGTGTGGGCCTGTGATTCCAGCCTTCCTGGATGTTCAGGCAGGAGGACTTCACAATCCATCCCAGTTGGAGTCATTTAGCAACATAGCAAGACCCCGGCTGCAAAACAAAAATAAAAATGCCTGGGCTACAGCTCAGTGTGGAAGTCCTGGGCCTGGTCCCCAATACTACAGAAAAAGTATAAATTGTGATTGAAAAATAAGAATTGTATATTTTCTGGCATCAAAAAAATGTATACATTATGGAATTGCTAGAGTAAGTTAGCATGCATATCTTTTCATACGTCTTGTCATGTGTGTTCGCATACTTCTTCATGTCTATTCTTACGTATCTTCTAATGATAAGTTTCTGAAATATTCGCTGTATTTATGTATTAACAGCCAAATCTCCCATCATGCCCTTCACTTCTCATAGTTGCTTTTGGTAGCTGCTGCCCACAGATGAGGCACATCAGGCTGTAGTTCCGCCACACAAATTACTCTGCTTTCTTGTCGGGTTGGGTTAACTTCAGCTATCCAGTTTATGCTCTTCTCAAAGAAGGAAACAGAGAACAAAGGGATAATATGATTAGACAATCCTTAACAATTTAGTTTAAGGTTTTGTCTGGTATTATTTTAGTATAACAGATCTGGTTCTGAAATCAGTAAAAACAAAATAAACCTCTCAAAAATAGCTCCTGGCTTACATGAATAAATTATTTGATTTAAAAGTTATTTCATCTCCCTGGAAAAATAATTTTATTATGCATATATTATGATTTATAAAATATTAAATATTGCTGATAAAAACTATGTTTATAATTTATGCCTGGAAATGTGCAAAAATATGAATATGCTAGTTGAAGTGGTTATTTTTAATTATCCCAAGCTCTACTTTTTGTTTATGAGCTATCAATGAATTAGCAATACCTCCTGTTTACTGGCAGTACTCTCTAATTGCTTGGTTCTTTAGTTTTTTTGCCATTGAGTAAACATTAAAACAGTTCTCATTTTTTTATAGTGGGTAAGTAATCTTGTTACTGATTACATCTAACATTGATTTTATTTTAGTTTTAGTCTTAATTTTAGTCTTTGAGACAGTCTCACTGTGCAGTCCAGGCAGGCCCTAAACCTACTGTGTAGCTCAGGCAGTCGAGAACTCATGGCAATCCTCCTGCCAGCATCGGTGGAGAAGGCTGTGGTAATAAACACAGGCAGAGTAAGAACGGAGTATCTCTTGATGACGAGCCTGTAGGTCATCATTAGAAGGTTGAACTTCACCTTGAGGACGGTGAGGAGTCGTGACATATTGGAAGGAGTAGAAGGATGTGACCATATTTGCATTTACGGAGAATTTAGGATGTCTCGGCTCAGGTGCAGTAGGATTCCAACACTGGGTTTGGGCAAAAGTGACCCGTGGATGGGCAGGCAAGCCACACATCCATCATTGTGCCCTGGAGCCCTTATGGCCTCCGGACATGGCATTGGCTGATATGAGTTTGATTTGTGTTTATTTGGTTGTTTTCACTAAAGGAAGGAGAGGTAATCCTGGTAAGAAATAAGAGACGGAAAGCAGCAGGGAATGCGGCACAGCAAATAAGTCAGCCATCTGCGGTGTCACCTTGAGTGTGCCCCTATGCGGGCTCCCAGGCGTTGTGCCATCCGACAGTAGGTAAAGGAGGTAACAGAGCTGTTCCATTTGAGACCCGAGCATGAGCACTGCTCTTTGGGTAAAAAAGGATTGAGTCGGAAGGATGACATTCTCATTTTCCGCAGAAAATTCACGGAAGACTTGGTGAAGGGAACGGTCACTTGACCCTCTGAAGAAGTTCTAAGGACTTAGAAGGCAGCAACTCAATGTGATGGATGTGACAGCTCTCAGCAGGTGCTGGTGGCTCTCAGAGAGCGCAGACTCATCTTGAGCGCATGCAAGATGGCCTTAAGAAATACCCAGAGTCCAGGGAGCCAGAGAGGCAGGCTTTTGTTCTAGAGCTGGGGCGTGAAAGGGTTTTTTGTGGTGGCAGAAGCTTGGCATTTGATGCTAATATGAATTTATTTGTAATCCTAAAGCAATCTATAGAGCTACTGATAAACTCAGGGAGTCAGATCGCCAGTGGCCAGTAGGAGGCTCTGAACCAATTCCGTGACATAGTAATCCAAGAATGTGGCCGTGGGTGGGAGAAAGATGGATCCAGGAGATGGTTACTACAGGGAATTGATGTAACTTGACGAGTTTGGAAGATGGTCCCTCTATTTGGCGGAAACGAGGCGTCACCGGAAAAATTGGCAAGTTACTTCAATTCGTGTAGCTTCGGTATGCCAGGGTGTGAATTAGTGAATTGTGAATAGTAACACTGTATCTAATAATAATAGCTATTACACCTAAAATTTTTTCAAAATTAAATGAGATGATCCACTTAAAATACTCAGCACAACATAAGGAACACATTCTGGGCACTCTGGCATATTAACACTAGTACTAATGTATAGCAATACTTTAAATATTCTTGCAGAGAATATCCAAGTTATGAGTACACAATATTATTAATTTAGGGGGTCTGTGCTGCATGAAATTTGAAAGAGGCAATGTTATTCATGATTATTAATTTACATTTTATATTTATCATACGTATAAGTATGCATATATATATATATACACTTAGCAAGTCTTTATCATTAAATGGTGAAGTGTAAACCATTCTGTTACTGACTTTTTCCTTTATTCCATGTGCTCTTTATTGTTACATAAACTCACACGTGCTTTCCATATCAGGGACACAGCTCATAAAATTTCACTTAGCTTATCAAAAAGCAGTTGATGTATTACTTTCAACTCTGAGATATTGATGTCCGCCATCTGCTAGATGAACAGATGCATTAACATAGACCCACTCCTCAGTCTGCTGAGTGTTGATGAACTAATAGTCTGAATATTCCATCTCCTTTGGATTTTGATTTCGCTTATTTTTTTACTAAGCTGTGTGTACATAAGAATGCAAAATAATTATTTTGAAATAAGATTATAAACTTGCATTTAAGCTTCCAAATAAGCATAATAGAAGATGAAACATGCACAAATTATGATCACAAATATTCAGAGTCCTTCCTCCCCAGTATTTTTCAAAAGATATTCCTTCATTCAGGTGGACCATGAGTAAACTTTGATTTACGTCTTAGAGTCGGGTAAGGAGTAGAATCACAGAGACAGAAACATGGCCAATTCCTTGCACAAGAGTTCTTTACATTCTCCCAGGTGATTCAAAACCTGCTAGAGGAGGGTGTGCTTGTTTCATTCACAAACATGTTCTGTAAATAAAGACACAATCATATTGTATTGCATAATCAACTTTGTGTGAGTGTGGTACTAGGGATTGAACCCACAGCCTTTCCACTGAGTCACATCCTCATTTTTTATTTTGATTTCAACACAGTCTAGCTGAGACACTAAATTGCCCAGGTTCGGCTTGAATTTTCAATCCTCCTACCTCAGCCTCCCAGAATACTGAGATTATAAATCTGTGCAATCAGGCCAAGCTAACGCTTCCTGATTACGTAGATTAACTATAATATTTGAGCTTTCTGAAACGCTGAGATGTGCTCTTAAATTTTAATTTAGTTCCTAAAATATTTATTTAATAGATGAAATTTAACCTATTGACCAAAGAGAAAATTAAGTATACTAATTTGAATGTGACTTATTAAGATGAAGACCAATTAAGCATGTACACTTGAAACAAAACCCAGTGCTCTTTTTAAGTTGGTTGTTTTTTTTTTCTTTTTAGCACTCCTGCTATTTTCTGAATAATATTTCCAATTACGCACAGTAGTCTCTTGGTACTCATGAGGAATCAGTTCTAGAATCTCATCAGATGCCCAAACCCAACAATGCTCAAGTCCCATCTATAAAATGGAGCAGTAGTTGCACATAATCCCTGCTCATTGTCCTCCACACTTGGATACATAATGCAATGCAAATGCTATGCAAACGCAGAGTTTGACACTGCATTGCTATTATTTAAGCAACAATGATAAATCCATGCATGTTCAGTAGAAATGAAATTAAAAACATTTTTTAATGACTGAATCCATAGATGCAATACTCAATAGATACAGAGGGGTGACTGTACGTGACTATATCTACAGTGTACGCTCACACACATGAGAAAAAAGAGAGTCAGACTGACATAAGAGTCCCAAGTGGTGTGCGAGTGTGTCTGTCACGTCCAAACAGAAGCTATGCTTTTATTATTTGGCAGCCATACTAACAGCTGCCTTCACCTCCACCCTGCACAGGAACGCATTTCCCCGGAAGCTTACCTTCCACACCACCCTGACAGCCTAAACTTCTCATTATTAAAGTTCTGTCCTTTCTGTCCCTTATCACTTGGGATGACGACTTTCATTCCCTATAACTTTCTTCAGGTTTTACTTCTGCCGCCCTCCTGCACAAATCCCACAGTCCCTTTCGTTAGGTAGTCAGAGCTGCGTTTCCACAGGCCTCAGATGGAAGCCCTTAGGGTCCTTCTCTTTCTGCAAACTCGGCAAAAGTATAATCAGGATCACTGCTTGTTCTATTTTTAAGCTGATATTGCAACATACTGCTAAAGAAAGCCATGGACTTTCAGGACAAAAGTAGGTACCTTCATTAAAAATTCAGTCTTCAGCCTGAGCTGGCCTCTCAACACAGTGGGCAATCGGTGCGTCCCAAATCTCCATCCTCCCTCTTGCACTTTAGCAGCCCTTCCAAATCGCCATCATTCTCTGTAAACCCTTGACCCCACTCAGCAAATGACCTCACCTTCCATTTCACAAAGGAAATAGAGGCCAACCGACAGCAACTCCCCCAACTCCCTGGCCCTGCTCCCCGCTCTTATCAGCACCCACGTCCATCCTTACCTCTCTTCCTCATTTTTCAGCTGAAGTGATGTCTCTCCTCCTAGCCAAGGCTAATCCCACCACCTGTGATCTGGATTCCATCCCTCCCGCTCCCTCGGGGAGGTGCTCCATCAATCACCCACGGTCCTGTATCTTCGACCTCTCACAGTGCACGGGCTCCTTCCCCCTCAACATACAAAAATGCGTGCATCGCTTCCAACTCAAACACAGACACACATGTGCACTCCCCACATGTGCACGTGCACACACATGCATACACACACACACACACACACACACACACACTCCTTTCTCCTCTCCGTGTCTCCTTAAAGTTACCAAAAATTTCTTTCTCAGCCAAGCATTTTGTTGTTGTTGTTTAAAGTTTTCTTCTGATTTAAAAAATAATACTTGCTCATTTTAGGACATTTGGTGATTACTTTTCAAAGAAAAAAAATGATTGCCTATAATATCCACAGGGCAAACACCTGTTAATACTATGGATTTTTTTTTCGTTTTCTTTTTCTCTACCTATAAAATACTATTATACCACATGCCAATGCGTATGGTGGTTTTGCCATATGACCATTTCTCCACAGCTTTAAGTATCCCTCAAAAAAGTATCATACATAGGGTTTGTATATTATTTCAGAATATTTGCAACAACTTAACTCTTTCATTAAGTTGGAGTATCTTCAATTTTTTTCTTGTACAAAGGATCATAAGCACAAGAGACAAACCCAAGTTGTGTTCTCCTCCCATTTCCTTCTCTCTTAACACAACGTAACTTCCATCACTTCGAACACCTCCACAAGTTGAGATTTTTCTCATTAAAGTCACCTACGATCTCTCCGTGAATTTGCTACTCCTCTGTGTCAGTCTTCCTATTGTCTCTTAGATATGAGACGTGTTAGCGATTCTCTCCTTAAACCATCTTCTTCTCTGCTCTTCCGTGCCAGCTGCCTGCTTTCCTCGCTCCTCCATCGGACCTCCTACCTATGCTTTCCTTCCTTGATTCACATTAGACGCGGCTTCCCTGGAGCCCCAACCTGGTTCTTGGTTCTTCCTCCCACTTTCCTCCTGGTGGTAACCAATACTCCAGACTTCACCAATTTACTGCTGTTTCCTGTGCTGCACACTCAGCCTACCCAAATTGCCTGTGCCGCTGAGCCATGCACTCTGAGTCATTTTTTTTTTCTTTTGGGAGCCATTGTGGCATCCTTTGCCCAACCGTTGCATAGCATTCATCACTTTATGGTTAACTCCAGAATGCTCTTTTTTTTGGGTCAGCATTATTAACATTCTGGGACAAATTTTTCTTTGCTTTGGGGGCTCTGTCTTATATTTTGCAGGATGTTAGTATCAGCCTTTTATACTACCCAGTAGAAACCCAACCCAACTGAGAAAATCAAAAATGTTTTTAGACGTTACCAAATATCCTCTAGATGGGGAAAAAACCCTTCCCTAGTTGAGAACAACTGTGTAAGGAAATGAATTTTGCAAGAGTAAGACCTATGTGTTCATTATATTTTTGTCTAGCGTCCAGTCTAGTATCTTGCACATAAATGAAGTTATATTAAGGAATGAGACAGGGAGGAAACAATAACACAGTGGTTACAGCACTGGCCTAGAAAGTGCAAGAGTTCAATTCCCCAGCACCACATAAGCATGTTGATGCATGCCTATAATCCCAGCACTAAGGAGCCTAAGGCAGGAAGACTGCTGTGAGTTTAAAACCAGTCTGAGCTATATAGCGAGTTTGGAACCAGCCTGGACTATAGTGCAAGACCTTGTAGCAAAAATCCCAACGACAACACCAACACCGAAAAAGCATAAAAAGAAAGAAGGAAAGAAGACACATACAAGGAAAGTTGGGAAAAAACACGAGTTCATGCAAGTAGATATTTTTTAAATAAAATTTTGCCCACTGTAGGTAACTATTACATTAGAAATAAGTTTTCTTGGTCCAGAGTATTTAAAACCAACAAAGTCCTTGGCTTTAGAAAACTTCAATTTTGCAAGACAGAAATGAATCAGACATGCAATCAACATGTATATGGAAATTGAATATATGAATGAAATATTAGAGTTTGTGGTGGCAATCTAGAAATCTTTTTTACTACTCAAGGAGAAGAAAGCAAAAAAAGAAAAAAGAAAAAAGAAAGAAAAAGAGGAAAAATGAAACAAAGAAAGAAAGAAAGCTTCCAGAGACAATAGATTTTTACCATGTGAAAATAGAACCTACCTGGCTGGCATTAGGGCAAGATTGCTAGGGTATTTTCTAGTTTTACTAGGAAAAAGTTTCCAAATGAATGGGTCATATTCTAAGTCTTCAAGGACTCAAGTTCGTACATATATCCACAAGTTCATTCCTTTTAACTGGAGCAATAATTTAACCACTGGATGTGTTTTGACCTAGATAAACACATAATTGTGCCTAGATGTCTAAAACATTTTAAACTAATTCAATTCTGTTAACAAGCATAGGTATAAGAGTTAAATTAATAACCGGATAGAAGATGGAGACTAATCCTGGGGAGCAGATGGGAGCAAATGGATGGAATCAAATCCCACTGTCTCCATGGTATAAGGTAGAGGCAGAATTTTGTACCACAAGAGAGATTTGACAAAATCTAAAGACAATATCTAGATTCATAAGGTGGGAGGAAAGAGGTACTGCTGGTAGCCGGTAGGCAGAGGTCATGGGTGCTTCTAAACACACACAAGGTACTGATGAGTTGACCTTTTGGAAGTCTAATAGAGCTAAGACTGGGAAAGCCCACTCTAACTAATACTTATAGATCCACAAAATAATATGTTGAAGTATCCCGAAGTCCCACAGCTCAATAGGCCAATCCTCACTTATTAAAAACACAGATACCGTTAAATTATTTTACCAAGAACCCTGACAATATATTAGCTATGGTAGAAAAACACATTTAATAAAATAAAATTACATCACTAAAATAATTTTTACTTCTTTCAATATTTAATATAACTACTAGAAAATTTAAATCATTTATATAGCTCACATTTTTTTTGGATAGCATTAACCAGTACCATTTCTTCAAATAAAGTGAAATACTCCATTTTATATAAAATGCTCAAATTCTTTTGAACCAATACTGGTTAATACCTTTTTTATATTTTCTATCTTTATTATTCTTCAGTTAGTATTTAAATGCTAGTGAGAGATTACATGGATTTAGAAGTTTGTTTTTTTTTTTCCCAGTCTATGCACATGCAAGAGAATACCTCGCTAGCTCCTCAGTCAAATTTAATTTTTTATCAGGTAATAAAATTATTTGTATGTCAAACTTTTGAATTTTTAGCCTTATTCTTGCTCCGAATATATGTTTGTGCCTTTTTAAATACAAGAAAGAAATAGAATATCAAGGGGAGAGCATAATGCAGCCTGAGGATGTCCAGTGTTACCTAGGGATATGGTTGTCAGTCAGAATATTCCAGTCAGTTCTGGAGATTCCAGGCACACAGATTGAAATACACAGTTAGAAACATTTCTTAATATTTTGGAGAGGAAATAGATTGGGATGAGACTCAAATTAGTAAAAGAAAAATGCTGAAACTTGAAGTTACCAAAGGTAAGGAAAAACCCACAATGCCGTTAGTCTTTCTAATCAAGCAAAGCCCAACTCCTCCAAAGTTAATGTCATAGAGGAAGCCATGTAAGAGCTAAAGCAAGGACACCATAGCAGCAGTGACTCTGACTTTTCAATTCCTTTTTCTGGGAGAACCAAGTTAAAATTTGCCAAGGCCTTGTTTGCAGGTAAACCAAAAGAATACTGGGTGTCACGGGGTTCTAATTACTCACACACCCTGTTGGGTTCTGGAGGTCTACTAGAAGCACAAACTCTCTCTCTTTTGACAAGCTGCTTTTACATTGTTTCTCCCTAAGGCACTCTCCTCTTCCAGCCCAGGAGTGGCAGGGAAGCCACATTTATTAAGGATAAACAAGGTCAGAGGTTGGCCAGGATCTTGTTGTGGGAACATGAAAAAAGAAGTGGCTAAAATTAGTAATGGGCTGAATGTGTTTCTGTGTTGTAGAGAAATGGGAGAAAATGGAGAAACAACCCCATCACACTCACATTGTTCTGCCTACAAGAAGAAACAGGACTCTCTACAGCGCCCAAGGCACTGGGAAGAGAAGGGGGGATATTAAGATTTTCTTTCCTTTTATCTCTACTTTCTGCTCATTTCTCTCCATTGTTTCTCTCCTTTGTAATCCTTTACCAATATGCTATATTTGTCCCTACATTAGTTGATGTCTAAATTAAGTATGTAATATTTAAATGTGTAATTGAAATACATCCGTTTGTGCTTAAGTGTTGAAAAGTGGATGAGAGATTCACAGAGATGAATGTGAAGGTTTTCTCTCATGCGTCTTAGTTTTGCCTACCATTGTTAATTAGGAGTAATTAGTTGGGTAATTCAGAAGCAAGCAATGTGTTTTTATCCATATTGATGCCTTTCAATGCATGTAAGTTGATTATAAAATTAATATACTTGAGGAGAACTGTACTTTCTCATTTATGACTATTCATAATAGTTTGGAAAGAGGAAGTCAATGATATAATTATATTACAACTTGGAGGCTCCAACATTTTTTTATTTTTTGGCTTCCTCTGAGCTTCCTTTGAAAAATTAACTGTATATTTAATGTATTGTTTTATACAGAATAAACATTAGAAAAATCATAATTTTTTTCTTTTTAAGAAAAAATATATAAAATACTCTGTGTTTGTTATTTGCTTTGACTAGACGTGGAAAATTCAAGAAAAAGTGAAACAGATTCTGAGAAGAAGCTATTGGAACAGATGTTATTTACTATAAAATACTTAATATTTTCTGAATCTTTACAGCACTTGTCCTTCAAATGGACTAAGTTTAGGATTCATATAATATGTGTCAACTTCAAAATATGTTATTGCCAGTCAGGTGAGGAGAAGTCTAGGATTCCGGTGGAATAAGGGAACGGAAAAGACCCGGTTGCTTTATTTCTACAGCAGGAAGTGCATGCCTTACAAATGGATGTTTGAGAGGGCGATGGTTTTCTAAATATTAAGACAAAACCACAGTCTCAGTTCCAAGGAGGAGATTTTGATAAACGTCAGGGTGAAACGTTAATTCTAATTGTTCTACGGAGCTGTCCTTGATTCCTGACAGGTTTGTTACGGTGCAGATTTCCGACCTGCCACCTCCCATGCGGGGACTTCCCCCTGTGATGTTACCCAGACACACCCTTTCCTGCGTCTCACCTCTTTAGTCCTAATTGCCTGGTCCCTGGGTTTTCTCAGCCTAGCACTGTGGTGATCTCAACACCGGTTTTGATTTTGACCCACTGACAAAATTAAGCCATCGAATGTTTAGTAAAAGCTCCAATTTAAGTCCCAGATTCTTCGAGCTTTCCACACAGCACCCCCAGAAATGTGCAGACTGAGCCAGGGCAGACTTCCATTCTCCTCATTCCATCAGTTTTGGAAGCGCTGCAAGCAACCGTGTATCCGTGCACTCGCTCGAGGGTTTGGCATTCATACTTTAAGTTCTCATTGTGGCCTCTGAATATCTTTTCCTTGAAGCAATAACAAGCACTAGCATGTTGTCAGGATGCAGGGGAAACTAGCAAGTCCCTGAAAAGGCAGATGCTGGGAAAGTGGGAAGAGGAGGAAGGTGCCGAGAGGAGATAGGACGGGAGCCAGCAGCGAAGCCTGGGCCGGCCACATTGACACCAGCCTGACCCTGCAGCGCTTCTCCTCGGGCTTTCCAGCAGCGCCTCACAGACAACTTCTCGGAAAGCTTTCCACTGCTTTTAGTTGCTGAACAAGTTACATAATGAAAGGGTAAAAGGGGCAAGGAAGCGACTGTATTATTTAGGTCTTCTACCTGCTCTTGGCATTGTTGCCTTGTTTAACTCTGTGTCTTCTCTGTGGAAACAGAAAATTGGAAGGTTGTGCTCAAGGTAACAAAGGTATTAAAGGATCCAGAACTGTAATGCACGCCTGTCTCCAATAAGCATGCTCCTTCCTCTACACACTTTCCAGATGGACTTGTGGGAAATCGTATGTGAAGAATACCACACAGACATGGGGAGTGAGATGCCTTTGGATATCTAATGGGTATTCATATAGGAGTAGGCACATTCATAGATGCCTGTGTTCACAAACTACCTTGAGTTTTGGCTTTCCTTGATGAGAACGTACTTCCGATTAAAAAATACAATTTTGAAACATTGTATTTTTTCTATTAGGAAAGAAATGCTAATAAAAATAATTTATCTAAAATTTTTACACATATTTGAAAATATGCATAAACAATAACCAGTTGAATTTCTTCATAGGAGGGTGTGATAAGTTGTTTTTATTTTAAACAGATGGTGAAACCAGATAGGAGAATGTAAAAATGCCTTTTTCTGGCGTGCCAGATCACAGTTGTGTAAAACACATGCAATCATTATGATTCTAAATATCTCAAATAACAAAATGATATACCAAAACTGAGAGAAAACTCTATCTGAAGAGTGTCATTTCCTTGTTTGTTTTTTTTCATTCTGGGTTTGCTTCAAGTGGGACACAAGAACCACTGTGGTTGTCTTCCTGGAAAAATTTCCCTAGATTCATGTTATTGAGCATAATATGAACATTGCAGAAATGCAAGTTTAACAAGCCTTATAATGTTTTAATTTGGTTCTGTGTCTTATTTGAAATTGATTTCAGAAATTAGGGTGAAGGTGATGACATCCTAGCAGTTAGGATTCCCTGTGGCTCGCTTCTCATTTCTGTGCACATGATTTAAGTAGCTCCCTCTCTTGGTGACTCTGAGCCTGGCTGTGGGTTGAGCTTAACCAAGGAGATAACGGCAGGCCTGCCAGAACCAGAGACACTGAAAAAGTATCTGCCAACTGGGGCACCCCTGCTGGCTCCTAGGAACTCTGGTGTCCTACCACTGCAGCACCCCAGGGCTGGCCAGGAGTAGTGTGAGCAACCACACGACAGAGGCCCCTGCGCTGCCAATCAGACCAGCTTCCCAGACGTACAAGAAAGGGCCACGGGAGCTGGCTCAGATCAGACCCACCAGCAGATCAGCAGAGGCATGACAAATCACGCATGTTGACTGTTTCCCCTTAATCTATTTTAGACTGGTTTCAATAGAGCAGAAGGTACCCAACTCAATATTGTTTCTCAAAAAAAAAAAAAAAAAAAAAAAAAAACCCTGCAAATACAAACCCAGCTAAAATGTAGACTAATTGAAATCTGTTACTAACATTCCAAAGGGAGAGAGGGCCTCTCTCTTGATCTCACAGCGATGAAGAGATAAGCCACCTCAGTTGCTTTCAGGGAACTGCATAGTAGGATGTCAGCAGTCGTCATGTCAAAGGCTGCAGGGGCAGCAAAGAAAAGGTTCCAGGGGCTGTCAAGTGAGGAATGTAAAGACAAGAGCACCTATTCATGAGATCGTGGTGTGTTTTAAAGACTAGTGTCCAAAGGCTTCAGAACAACTTCTCTCTGTCACACACACTCACATGCGCACGCACACACACACACACACACACACACACACACCCCATTACACAAGAAAGCATCCAAATTCTGTAATCACTCTGACTTCAAAACTTTCAAAAACAGTTGTTTCTCCAAGAAGTATGCATGAAGAAAGAAAAAAGAAAAAACCTTGGGCTCCCTACATCAAGATGAGCTAGCCTGTCATTCTATAATCCTCATTGTAACATTTATCTTTCTAAAAAGGTACTCTTTTAAAATAATTCAGATATCCAACAATAGCAAGTTTCAAAATATATTCTGTAATATGGACAATACTAAAATATAAAGGTAAAAACTCAAGACTGTACCTCTAATATTAATTCAACTTTGTTAGAAATTCAATATACTTTAAATATAAAATAAGGATTAAATAAAATATTCCAAAATAGTAAAAGATGTTACTAAGTTATGGGAGAGTTTTTTTTCTAGTTTTAATCCTCAGTAATATTAAATATATATTTATAACCCTAAATTATGTATATTAAAATATATATTATCCTAAATTATATATATTTAAATATATATGTCTATACTTTACCCTAAATTAGGTGCATGGTAGCATATAAAATAATTTATAAGAAACAATTAGAGAAAAATAAAATGTTTAGCTCAAATTACAGATGGTGGACATTTCTAGGTGAAAGTGGGTGGAATATTTATCACAATACTAAAATTACATTTGGATTTTTGTGTAAAAACAGATAAATTTCATAATGTAAAACTCTTGCTAAATTTTATGATTATGTTCCACATTGATTTAAAAATACAGGCTTCTTACTTCTATTTCTTGTTGAAAACACATAACATTACTTCACAGGCCTCTAATCTTTTTTCTCTAAGTACATACACCTCTACCCCACCACTGTCCCTTATTCAGATCCTAAAGAATAGTGAAGACAGAAAATGTTTGAAAAGCAACTCAAAGACTCATTGGAATATTTGAAAACATTATCTATTACCCAAAAGTCCAATTAGAGCCAGTATCCTGGAAATATATTTATGCAATTTCCTCATTATTGGTTAGGCAGAAAACTGAAACCGTAATTTTGTTGGGAAATGCAATTTTAAATTAGGGTATGAATCACAAGTGTGGGACTTCGTGGCTGTCCAGCTATCTGACACAGTCATACAGAGACAGTGTAGATCGGAATCTCTAGAGGGACTGTGGTTGTGCCACTCTGTTGATCAGGTTGTCGAGCTGCTCCCAAGTTTCAGATTATGGAGACGAATTCACATGCACTGCCAAAAAATTAATCTCCTCCCTAAAGTGGAAACGGGAAGTTTACTTTGTCCCACCAAAGACGATGGCTTCATGAAGTCCATTGCTCACCTTTCAGCCCTCCTACTCGGCAGAGGGCACCCTTCTCGCCGAAGCAGTTGGTGAACAAACTATGACTTTAACAACGAATGTGATGCAAGCACAGTTATTGTTGTAACAGCAAAAAAGTAAAGAAACCAGAGTCGCCTCCTCCCCAAATGCACAATACACCTATTACTGATCACTGTGACCTTTGAGGGAAAAGTCACTTCTATTGGGTGGGGCAGTGGCCGCAAGGCAGCAGAACACCACTCTTAGAGTAATTCTTTACAGATGCCAGGAACCGGAAGTTTCAAGGGGAAAAATGAAAGCCATTCACTCTTTCAATGACATAGCCCTTTGATACCACAAAGCCATTTGGACTGAGAGCTCCAAGGTCAGGAAGGCACATAAAGATTGGTGATTAGAGAAATACTATATCAGCAAAGTGTGGCAAGCTATTAAAAGGAACTATAGCTTTTATGATTGTGTTGCTGACACTCCCCAGGGCTATTTGTATTAGATATTGAGTTAAGCATAACTTATTTAGTCCTGAATTCCAGAAAACATTTTGATGTCAGCTACTGCAGGAAAGTAAACACTAAGCAAGGGAGGAAACAGAGCTGATCTCAAACAGATAAAAATGGAGTAATTTAATTTTCTGAACCCGGGCGTTTTACAGCATTAAGAATGAGGAATTTTAGAATGGTCCTTTCAACTTGAAGAGTGAAGTTTACTTAAGCATTCAATGGAGGCGGAGGGAAGTGGCGTGGGGCTTACATAATCAGCTCACTGAATTCTGATCAAAAAGTATTTTTAATGCATTTAGTGAAATATTCCCAGTTATAATCTGTATTCATGATAACAGATAAACTTCTCTTGTTCCAATGCCTTAATCATCCCATAATTTTTATCAATGCATCTTTTAGAGAGTCTAATTTTAATATTATTCACGGTATCATTGGTTCGTGAGCCATTTTTAAAAAGTGCAACCATACACTTTGTGTCAATCATCAATTTTTTTTTTTGGAAGACACAGTTTTAACATGGACCATAATTGCAATGTGACATAAGATGTTGGCAAGAATAAGCATCACACACACACACACACACACACACACACACACACACACACACACACATTTGTTTACTTCCCTTGCAAACCAGAAACAGGAATGTTGGAACGCTGATCCCTGGTTGTGTCAATATCCCTGAGAGAAATTTCCTCACAGGTCCTATGAAGATCGAGCAAGTCTTGGTGACTCAGGGAGCAGACAACAGCCATTTCAACACATTAGCAATAACAGTATCTAAAAGATTCCTCATATACAAGAGTCCTAATATTGGTGGCATTGTAGTCAGAAGGAGGATGGAATAAGAACATATTTTTACCTAACAGTTCCAAAAGTTACTCAACAGAAGAAGTATTTACTGTCTTTGCAGAACACCAAGATGGGGGTGGGTGTTGGGGGGGGGGGGCAGAGACAGATACAGAGAAAGGGAGAGAGGCAGGCTGGAGGAGGAAATGTAAACATGTTAACAGTGCCGGCACCAGTGCTTGCCTCTGGGGATGAGATTATGTACGATTGATACGGTTATGTACGATATGGTTCGGATCCTCAAAAGCCTCACATATTGGGCCGATATGGATATCATGTGCTTTTGGAAGGTGGGCCTGGATGGAAGGGGCTGATGCTCGGGCTTTGACTTGGAGGGGTGTGTGCTGGTTCCACCTTCCTCCCTCACTCGGCTCTGGGGTGGCCATGCCATGAACAGATCTTTCTCCAAATGCCTCTTTCGCCATGTGTTCCATCCTTGCCTGCTACCCATAAAAGGACTGTGTCCACCTGAAACTGACAAAATAAATCCCCTCACCCCTTATGTCATGCTTGTTGGGTATTTTGTCCCAACCACAAAAGTAACTAAGACATAGGTCTCGCTCTGTAGTCTAGACTGATCTTGGACTTACTGTGTAGCCCAAGTTGCCCTTAAACTCACAGCAATCCTCCTGCCTCAGCCACCCAAGCGTGAAGATCACAGGCTCATATGGTGCTGGGGAACGCAACTCAGGGCTTTGCGCTTAATGACTGTGCTATTTCTCCAGCCCCTCACCTTTTTTTTATAGTTGTCTGTTTTTGCCAAATTTTCTCCCAAGTTTATGCACGGTTGTTGAATAGACAGTAAAAGGAGGAAAACAGATAAGTCAATTTTGAAAACATAAGGACAGCTAGCGACGCGGTCCCTCTCAGCACTGGCCTCGCCCTGATGAACATTCTGTGGGAAACAATCCTGGAGAAGTTACTCCAGGATGTACTGGCTGCTGAAGGGAAGCCACTAGCCCATCTTCAGGAGCTTGGGACTTCACATGAACGCCCTACACATCACATGCTTAGCCCAACTCTCAGAAGTTGCATATGGGTCCTCACTAGAAAAGTGTCCTGATTATTTTTATTCATTTCTCTTCAAAAGCTGTTTTTGCTTGTTTGTAAGAAGAAACATAATTCCACCCGCTGTCTTTGTAGTTACCTCCCTTCCCCAGGGCTGATACTGACCAATGACATTGGAGTGTTCACTGTTGACACTGCCCTTCCTCTTCTGTCTGGTTACTGTCCATTTCACAATGGCTGCTCAGCATGTTGACTGTCACCTACATATTGCACAGTCACGAAGCTGGTCATTCCAATAATAGTAAGAATGACCTCGGGTTAATTATTATGGTCTTTGCATAACTAAAGCTCATGATGGGTAATTTATTTTACAGTAATTATAACTTATATATGAATATGTAATTATAATTATATAATCATACAACTCTAATCCACTTTTATATTCTGTGATCATATTGAGATAATTTGCAATTTTATAGCCGATCTATTTCATTGATTAGCTGGAAATAATAGTCCGCTGGGTTTAAAGAAATAATTATTTCAGAATACAGTTAATACAGTTACAACCTAACTGAAATACTATGAAGATAAAATCTATATTAAAAGCATCATATCACATTCTAATTATATGTTCTGTGTATACAGTATGATGTAAAAACAAAAATTATTCCAAATTTTCACTTTTAAAGAATTGGGTCAATATTTGAGTGCACAGCAAAAGAGTCACCTATGAAATTTAGAAAATATTTTATCATCTAGGTTCATTATATTCCAAATTTGAGCAAGCAAATACATAAAAATGTGAGCTAAAGCTGCAATACAAGAACATTATTTTTTGATATGGATTTTTTTTGTCCTTAGGAAAATAGAACAGTCCTCACTTTTGTCATTCTGTTGTGGTTGTTAGAGTTCAGGTGAGGATACGTTTGAGTTGGACAGCCGTAAAGCGCCCATTTATTCTAAATTTAGAATGCCAAGGAACACAAACCTGACATCAAGGTCAAGAAAATTCCTGTATCTCTAACCTTGGCAACATTCTGAAAACATCTGAGAGATTATCAAGTAAACTGTCAGGTCATTCTTTTATGATTCTGACAACATCTCACCCCAGTCATTGGTGGAAAATGTCAGTCTGCTGGATCGACACATTCTATTTACTCTTTCGAATCAATCTACTAAAATGTCAAGCAAACATGCACTGTGTCAGGCACACATGATCCTTATCATTTGTCACATTTTATGTTGATGCTATTAGTTAAACAAATAGTATAGCAGAAGAGATAGAGAAACCCAAGTCCCCCACGTGATGCTAATGCTTCCTGTGTGTGTAATCTCCTACTCCCTCTCCAGAGAATCCAAGTATAGATGTAATATTCTGTTCCAGTGGAAAAGGCTGCACAAGGTATATCTAATTGCTAACAGCCTCATCCTTTTTGCCACCACTGTAAAAGACACCTGTTCAATTACAACACAGAGTTTTCTATGTCATCTTAGTTCCAGATACAGCTACAAGAAATCCCGAAGTATGTAGCTTCATAATGCTTAAGTAGCATTTATGTTCTTGCTCATGCTCAGTAACAAACTTGAGTCTAAATACAAACTGACTTCCTTAGTCAAGCATCAAGAAAATTTAGGACCCAATTTTCTAATATTAACCACTTTTATGCATATTAGAGGAAAAAAGGAGTAGTAGGGAATAAATATCCAGCACCTTTCAATAATGCTTCTAAGTAGCAAAGAAATTCTCCCGAAGATTTTATGTCTTTGAAGATACAGTTCCATTTGCATAAACTGGAGAGGCCTCTTTAATGTAGTTTTTCATTATCTTGACTCCAAAGTGACTGATGTCAAGATCAAGGGAGGCAGTCCGGGTAGATACACTCCAGGACACCACAGAGAAATAAATCAGCCCGAACTCTCACTCCGGAGAGTCCTGCTCCACCAAGGGGATTTGGAATCTCCATTCCAAAATCGAAGGCCCAGATTCACCAGTTTGTGATCCCTTAAAAGTCTCTCCTTGTGTTAGGTAACTGGGGTGTCCTATATCAGTTATCTAACAGACTAATGAAGTTTGGAGATAAACCAGTGCCTGACCATTTCTTGCCCTCTGAACACTCCGGGATAGCATTCGGCTTCAGCCATTTATCTCATTATGTTAAAGAGAGAAAATTAACGCACAGGAAAAAATAAAAGCTCCTCCTTTGGGTATTAGGTGACTATGCAATGGTAAGGAAAGAAGAAAAGAGAAAGGAGGGAAACCCTCACAGTCCTTAGGTCCTTGTGACAATTAACCCTTTGTCTGCCTCTGGCATTTTCTCCCAGTCTAGAATTGTACCTTGGCTGCCCAACTCAGCCTTAGTGACCCGACTGACTGTGTGACGCCATTGGTCTCTGGGCTCTCCATAGGTGTGGGTGAATTAAAAATGCCATCATTTGGTCTTTTATTCACAAGCTCGACTTAGTGCTGTTTTCATTTGAAAATACAAATGTGAAAACTGTAATTTATTACAGAACTAGCAATTCAAGATGTTTTGCTTGGATCCTCTGTGCGTGATCGGTTCCCAACATTCCAGCCTGTTTCGCTTTAGTTGGCTACTAGCTTACTACCCTCAATTTCATTCTCTAAATCTGTGTTTAAAAACAATTTAACTGCACTTTGATTCTGTTTAGAAAAGCAGTTATGAGTTTCCCTGAAGGATGCACAGCAACACATGAAGTGTGGTTTGTGAAATGTCGTTTTAAGGCAGAGTAGAAGATGTAAATGATTCCTTTAGTGATTCTTTAATTTTATACATGCTATTTTGTTAGAATAGGTAGCAGAGCCTGGGTCACTTCTGGAGTAGATGATGTGGTTATTTCAACTACAGACACTTGAGTGGCCTTGAAATTCCTTTCAAGAAGTCCTGAAACACGTGGCTACAACACCCAGCCTTCCTGCTCTGTGAGCAGCCCCTACTGGACAACTGTTCTCTTTGTGCTGTGGCTAAGCTAGAAATATTGATTCTTTTTCTTTCCTTTGCCTCTTTATGGTCGGAAGAATTTTTTACTTTTTGTTCTAAATTAGGTCACTTTTTTTCTAATATTGAATATTTAGTTAAAGCACACATACTACACACATCCTATACAATATACAATTAACCTTAGCATAGAAACAAGGATTATGCCTACTCATTAAATCAAAAATCTCAAATTTAACTTATTCTTTTAATTTAAAGGTGTCTTCTGTATGTAATAATCAAAGATTGTCTTTAGTTTTAATAAATGAAGATCACAATTCTACTAAGTATAGAAAAATGCTGCAATTGGTTAGTAAACTAAAGTTTTCTTTGTCTTGTTAATTTTGCATAAATCTATACATCAGACATAATATTACCTCAACTTATTGTTTTTTATGGGCCTCAAGACTTTAATTATACCTAAGTTAAACCATTTTTGTATCTTAGCTACTGTTTTAAAATTTGTATGTTACATAAACTTACTGGTAAAAATTTAAAATTTAAAGGGCTTAATATATGAAATAGTACAGTATATATAACACCACAAAAGAAATATATGTATCACTAGCTACAAAATAAGACTACTGTCTTAGAAACAAATATGTTAGTATAGCATAGGATTTTTCACAGCAGGAAATGGCAGCAGGATAACAACAAAATCATTATATACAAACACTCAGACATTGTACTTTTCCTTCCGTGACAAAGTATGAATAAACACTTGCATAAATTGATGGAAAAATATGCGAGATTCTTAGCTCTATATGCTTTAAAAACTGTATTCCTATGCAGGGCCAGCAAATAACCAAATAGCCATCTCATACTGACAATGTACTTAATACAAACTGGATGTCTGCTAGTTGGTTGTGACCCTCAAGATGTGTGTATGAGAGGTTAGCAAAGCGAAGGGTACTAAACTTAGTCCAAGATAATTGGACACAGACACAAAACATTTTTCCCCCACATGCCACAAAAAAGTTAGTACAGATAATTTATTATGTTAATAGTTCTCACTTCAGTTTTGTTGTCTGAAGACTAAATGTCAGAAGTTATTATTTATTTATTTATTTTTGGACTGGGATTGAGCATAGGAAGTTTACACACTGAGCTACATCCCTAGCTCATTTTTTATTTTTGATTTTAAGACAGGGACTTAGCACAGCGCTAAATTTCCCAAGCTGGATCTGGACTTTTGGACTAGGGTTGCTCCTGCCTTAACCTTCCAGAGTGTTGGGATTATATTATAAGCCCATACTGCCTGGCCCAGCAAAAGCAGCTATGGCTAGGATCAGCGTCCCAAGAAGTGTCCCGACACCCCTGAACACAGTTATCTTTTGGTGGCACTCTGCAGTGGCTCCTCTGGTATGTCTACGTCATATAAGTTGTTTCACATCAATACAGACCACCTAGCACCAGCAATGCTGATGGCTTAATTTTTGACCACTGCAGATTATATAAAAAAATTCATTATCCAATATGGAAAATGACAGAGTTGATGCTAACCTTATTTAGAATAATATTGGTTCTCAAGGCTGGTCACCTACTACACAGTGCATAGTTTAGAGAATGCATAAATGTTAAAATATCAATTGATGATACATTTGGAAACAATCCAAAGAAATACATGTCAAAGAGCAGCTGGAGATCTAAAATAATCACTGTGGAGGTGGCCCAGGTTTCTTCCTCTTTACGGACAAGCCAAATGCCAGCAAGCCAGGAACTGTGTAGCAGCTCCTCCCATCTCACAGGAACAAGGCATCAATAGCCCATGGAAAAAGCAACACAGCATTTAGTTTTGCACTGGTCACAAAAGCTTCTCTAATTTTTTGTAACTAAAAGAAAATGTAGGTTCAAAAAGTGAGCCACAGCCATAAGAACATGCACCATATTTTCTAATCACTTCTGGGTCACTTTTGATCACTTCTGGATCACATCTGTTGGGATATATTAAATATTTAAGTTGTACAGAATATTTTTATTTTCTATCAGGTAGCAAAAAACTTCATGCAAAAGAAAAAAAGAGATTGAGTGTAAAAACTGGTCTCTGGTTGGCTTGGTGTCATCATTCCTGAAGGTACTGTTTCAGACACTTTTTCCCACTCACAGTTAAGAAAAGATCTTTTACGCACGTGTACATATTGAAAGCCCAACAAAATTAGTATTTACCCCAAATTCTCACCAGATTAGAAGAGTTTCATAAGACCAATTCTGAAATAAACATGCACTAAACAATTACCTAATAGTATTGGCAATTGTTTTTGTTTTCTCTAGATTTCCTTAGCAGAAAACTACTACCAAAGGATCATACAAAATATGCCTTTGTCTCTGAGTCAGGAGAGACACATTCCCCAAATCACTTTAAATAATTTGATTATCATATTTTATATAGCTTGTAATGAGAAAAAAAGTGATTTTCTAGATCTCTAAATAGTTACAATGTTGTCTTGCAAGAAACTACCGCACAACGTATGTCATAGCCACATATGAAAGAAGTGAATGGTTTGTTAGCAATTTCACCTTGGTAAGAATGGAAAGGGGGATCCCTCTCACTTTCAGAGCAGCAGCAGGGAAACAGAAGTGGTAGGTGAGAAACAGGGACATTTCCAGCTGGAGATGGATTGGTTAAAAACTTCTGCCCACCGGTGATGTCTCAGCATCAACATGCAAAGAAAAATCAAAGCTTAGAGGTCCCGCAACATAAATTCTCAAGCCTCCTGTCACACATCCTCTGAACAGTCGTGGGATACGGTTTACAAATATGTGAACTTCCAAAATGCAAATTTCTGCCTACACGTGATGTCTGCACAAAGGCGTTTTAATGCTCTTCACTTCACGTCTAGCATTCAGGAACGTGAAACATGACCAAAAAACTCCTCCATTACCATCTGATAAGGGGCGTTTCAAAAAAGGTTGAGAAACAGGCAGCAGCGTCGTGTCTGGAATTGAACTGCCTGATCAAACATGGCGCCTTATTCTACAGTCACTGCTTCTTGACCTTTCTCAAGGATCCTACGACCATGTGCTGAAATACCACTTTTTGCTGCCAATCAATCTTGATTCAAGGTATAAAATTACCCACAGAAGCATGTTTTGTATACGTAATGATAATATTTGTGTCCTCCCTTATTTGATATATGTAAGAATGTGATTCCTTTTCTTAATATAATTTGGACAATCTGGATTATTCCTTCTCCCTCAATGGTCATGGCTGACAAGCACATCAAAAATGCTTAGTTTAAGCCAATGATAGCCACAGAAAAAAACATACCACCGACCAAACCAACAATATCCTGTTTAAATCAGTTGAAAACTAGGCTACTCAGGATCCTAATGGCCATACACACACCAGGAACCGTAAATCTGTCATGCTAAGCGCAAGTTCTTATTGCTACCCGGGTTGCCCAAAATTGCCTAGAAACAACATTGCCGTAAAACCATCAACTGACAAAAGCTCTACCCTCAGTGTGAAAATCTCCAGGCCTGTTTGGAACTGTCTAACCAAGAGAACTTTCTAGCTCCAAAGAAATTTCAGTACGCTTCAAATTTCCTGATGAAGTCCCCTGGTTACCGCCGCGTTTCCTCCTCTTTGCCATTCCTCTTGGATCATTTAAGCCTGTGCAGCAATTACCATTGACCCTTGTGACATTACTTCTCAGCCAGAACCGACTAGAAAAGTCAGTGGCATTTCTGAATTTCAAAAATCATAATGTGGACTACAACTGAAATCTCTACCTGCTTTATCTTAGCTTAAACTCATTATTTAACCCACAGTAAGAGAGAAACACACGTTTATTCAGAGCTTAATAAAATTTTCAGGAGAGAAAATTTTTATAAATCCAAATTACAGATTTCTTCCTTGAGGACTGGCTACCCTCTACCAACCGATTTTTATGTACCAATGATAATGAGGTTATTTTTCAATACATGCCTTTTCTGAGCTGTATTTTTAATTTATCTGCCCCTACCGACTAGTTTTAATTTATGTAAGGGGAAGCAGGTTTAGGAGTAATAAAGTTAAGACACTTTTAAAGTAGACTATAATTGAAACTTCCATTAAGCTAACCTGTCTTTCTCCTTATGTTTTCCAAATTGCTGATGTTTTAACTTCTTTTACTGAAAAATGATTTGTTGCAGGTAGCTAATAATGGCACAAGTGTTTCATACAAAGATATTTACTTGTCTTAACCTTTCTTTGCAATTGTTAGAGTCTTTGTCATTTGACTTCCTTTCAGCTAGTGACCTCTGCCCTGCTCCAATTTAAAGATAAACTGAAAGACATTTTCCTTGAATGTCTACTTCTGCTAGTTTTTCAGTGGAAGCGGTAGGATGTAGTTGTCTGACCAATTACCGCCTACGAGAAAGAATATATGAGGTAGTAATTGAGTACTGGAAAAGGAGGTTTAGCAGAAGTAAACAGGACCAAGTGAAGTGTCAACCATAAGTGAACCCAGAATGCTGCATCAAAATTAGGAAAGGAAACTATTAGAGATAATAAACAAGAAACCTTTCGTGAGTCAACTTTTATCAGCAATATGTGGGGCATGTCTGAGAATATTTTTAAAACACTGGATTTTAAAATGGGGTCAGAATTGGAGGTAAGCAAATAATATTTTGTAAATGTGCATGTTATTCATGAAATAACTATAGAGATCCACTAGAAATGGAATGCAGATTATGTAGGAGTTTGCAGAAGCATTCTTTGTGTTACTAGGTTAATTGAGATGAGATTCACAGATTTGCACAGTGACACTTTGGATCTCCTTCCCTGGTCTCCAAGAATACAATCTTTTATGGTGTCACTTTCAAATACAGTTTATTTATTTATTTTTTTGCTGATAAAAAAACTAAGAGAATTAATAAAAAGTCATAACAAAACCATGAATGGAAAAACATTACTCTAAGTAGTATTCCATATATATATATATATATATATATATATATATATATATATACTCATGTAGATGTTGTCACTTGTTTTTTTTTTAATTATACCAGCTGATTGTGTGTTTCTATATTTTAGTTAGCTTGCAAAAGGAAATCCAAGAGCCTCTTCATCTTTTTGCTCATTACATTATAGAAAAACTATAAGTTAGAACGGGTATCTAGCTAGACTTTTTGCTAGAGTATGTGGAAAATTTATTGGTTGAAGACAAAGATGATCTTTATAGCAAGGGACCACACCTCCACATACACTGGAGAAAGATTTCTCTTTTGGAGACAACATTATAAAATCTGTTCATCTAACTGGCCATGAAACCTCAGAGAAATGCACAGCTAATTTTCTCTTTCTCTTTCTGAATTCCTATTCATTTTGAGGCAGACTATCGTAGGCTCTTAATTAACCTTCAGGACCTTAAGGTCACCTCCTTGGATCTGTTCTCTATATACCAAAAAAAAAAAAAAAAATCTATCTCATAGAAAACATCAAATGTCCCTGAATATTGAATGCTGCAGAAATAAATAACTGTATTACATTCGCTAAAATGTTTGGATTCGTGAAAAACTGAAAAAATATAAAAACAGCAAAGTACGTTTGAAAAGCATAGGTGATACTAATGTAAATTTTTTTTTAATCAGTGAAAGTTCTATGGTTTCTAACTTTTGAAAAATTGTTGCATATATTGGGAAATATCTTTTGTTTCAAGAACATTAAACTAGTGTGTGATTTTTTCTAGCAAGTACAGATCAAGGAAACTGCCATGATGAGGAATTTGGTAGGAGGGTTGAAGTGATATATATTTAAGTTAATTGTACTACATACTAACTTATATGTGTGAACAGCTTATTTATTGCCTGTGTTAGAAGAGTTACTCATCTAGCAAATGTATATCCACATAAATCAGAGTAATAAAGTTATATTAAGAACTTTTAAAAAACTAAAAGTCATGTTTATTAAGTATTTACATTTGATCATAGGACACTTGGAAAATTCAATAATAAAAGTTATAAAATATAAGGTCTCTTAGTCCTACTGTACCCGTGGATAATGTGTAATACTACACATTGTTCACACACACACTGTGTGTGTGTGATTTGTCTGGTGCCTGTAGTTTAGACACTTACGAAAGCCAGCAGGATCATGCCCAACATACTTGAAACAATGCACATTTTAGAATTCAATGAAGAAATAAAGGTTAATATTGACCGACTTAAGTGGTTTTAATGAAAAATCTTACAAACAAAAGAATATACCATTCTTTTAAGAATAATGTTTATTTTTCAGTGTGAACAGAAGACAGAAAAAGTTTTTGTGTAAATGATGACAGAAGACTGAATACTATGCAGTGCCCTGGGAAGGTTAGAGAAATTTAAGCCAGCTTGTGGAGATTCAAATCAATGAATGCACTTAAATCTGTGTTTTTATATAGACACTGAGACAAAAGGAATCACTATTTACTTATACGCATTAAACTTTCCATATCAAGTATGAAAAGCATCGAAAAGTGGGGAATTCAGGAATGACCCTTTGCAGTCTTCTCAGCCATGATCACAAGATGTGAGATTTTGAAAAATGAGTCAAAATAAAAATGAAAGGTGCTAAGACATGTATTAAGCTTGAAGGAAAAGTAGAGACACTGCTGAGAAGTCATTTATGCACTGACCGCCTGTCACCTTCGGCCTTTGCTTTCTCCCTGAGCTAGGACATGCTCATCAAAATAACCAGGGCATTAAGGGAAACTGGGCTGAAGATGTAGCCCGTAGCAAGTGGCTTTTGATTAGAAGTAAAAAGAACTATACTCTGAGTTCATACTCAGTAGTCCCAGAGTCAGATTGGAGCCTCCGTTATAGTAGTAACAGATTTGCAGCAAGACTACAAGCCAGTCAGGCAATCACTCTCTCTGGAGTTGGACTGCAATTGAAATCTCAACTCTACTCGTTTTCCAGTGCATGAATTTATGAACTGTTTCGTACAGACAACCCTCTATTTCTTCATTTGTAAATAAATAATGATGAGATAATGACATACGTAATTTACTGAGCACTCCGGTTGGCAATTAATTAGTGTTCAGATACTCTGCCTTTTATTGTTATTACTTCTATCATCACTGAACATGCCTTCCATTAAGAAAATTTGTCATTTTATACTATTTTTAATAGTGCTTTCTCTGAAACTTGAAATCCTGGAAACGTGCTATTTTCGCCTATCTCTTATGACTAATTCAGCTGAGTTATTTTCACTCCTGAGGAACATCAAAACCTGTCAGCAGAGTATGTTTCTCCCATCCTCCCTCAAGGAGGAAATCTATTTGCCAATTCAAGTTCAAGAATAGTAAATTAGCATTCACTTGACATTTTAAAAAATTAAATAAGCCTTTTTTAAGCAGTTGAAATTTTGAAATAAGGCATATGAACATAAGGGGAAAAACGAGAAGATTCAAAACGAAGATGGTTATTCCATATTGGTCTGCGTGTCTGATAGCTGCCAATAAAGCTATCAGGTTGTGTGAGCAAAGCTCAGTCTTTGAAAGGTGAGGATTAACTTGAAATTTCCAGATGAGCCAAGAGGAGCGGAGGACACACTAGAAAGCCTCCAGGGTCAAGAGAAAGAAAAGACTGGCTCTTCCGAGCCTTCCTTCTCCATCACACAAGCCAAGCTGGCCGGGAAGTGGGGAGGTTTCTTCCTCAGGCGAGTGGTCAAGAAATATGGTGAGGGTTGTGACTGAAGGCCCAATGCAGTGCACGACACTCATCTTAGGACTTTCCAGCAAGACACCAAGAGATTCTGTAGCTGGAGAACGGCTGTTTGCCAGCATCTTTATTTTCATGTACTCAAGTTAACCTTTCTGGAGGTTGTGGTAAGCCACAGGGAGGGTGGAGGACTGTTTCTGCTCCATAAATTATCTTCAAAGAGGGATTCAATCATATTGTATTTAACAACAACAAAAAAGTGGTAGAAACTTACAGAGGAAAAGAAACATGGAAAAGAAAACCACATGAAACTGAATAGAGGGGAACATGGTGCAGAAGAAACAATTTCAAACTTCACATGTTTAAAATCAAGAGAAATGATTAAAAGCGGGAGACTGGCATTAGGATACAAGTTTAGTGTGGGAAACTTTCCATTCTGTCACTAGGAAAAGTATGCAGAAGGAAGAGATCATTCATAAACATACACAGAAATATATGTATGTGTGGATATATGAATATATTATAAGTATAAATTATAACACATAGAGAAAAAAAGTTGTGTGTGGGTTTGTGTATGTGTGTGGTAGTGATAAGTCAGTTGTTCTTTGAGGTAGGAAATAAGGTTCTCTAGCCATTGAACCATAATAAATTTATATCTTTTGAAAGAGGTCTATCTTACATTTGAAATTACAAGACATATCATTTAAAATTGAAAAGCTTGATAGAATGAAAAGCAGAAAAGATTAAATAATCTAAAAGGTATTGGCCAGTGTGGTAACTAAGATTCTCATGGTAACACACGACAGCTCTGACAAATTTTAGTTCCCAAAAGGTTGATAATAACTTGACTTCTGATCCTCATGACTTAGACATTCATTTTGTTGCTACAAATAAAACATATATATTCAAAAAGTTCTACAAATGGAGGTGTATTAACTTAAATTACACTTAAGAAACAATATCTTAATTTTTGACAATTTTAGTTTGTTATGAAGAGTTGAAATAAAATGATTTAAAAAATTGTGGACAATGTCTTTCTGCTTTAATGAATGAAAAAATCTACAAACCTTGTGTAAGTCTTATTATAACCAACAGGCATTTTCCATATCATAAAAATTATTACTATTACCAATGGAAGCTATGCCCCAAGTCATTTGGAGACAAGAGGAGACCTACAGTGACAGTGTGGGAAGGGACAGGAGGAGCCGGAACGGGATGCCAAGGTCTACTCAGGTGTAGCAAAGTTCCCAGAAAAGAATGTATGCCAGGCTTGTGGGGTTTGATTACAACGGTGGAATCCTCATTAATACACACGGCTGTTGTGCTTTATTGTTTAATCGTACATTTCCATTACTTGTTTACCTATTGTTTAAGAGACTCATTGATCTGCCATATTCTATAGCAGGCCCTGACACAGTCCCAGGCACAGAAAAATGGCTCAGTGTCCACTAACTGTAGTGGCCCGAAATATTATTGTTTTAGTAGCCTAGAGTGAAATATGGAATCAGATGAACTCTACTCGCTAACTTACATACACAGTAATCTACTCATAAATGTGTGTAAAATAAATTTTAGGATGATATGAGCAAAAAACTCAAATTAATATTTACTGCAAAGCATCTTGATTTCTAATTCTAGTTAAAGAACTTTTTGACAGAGCTTACCATACCTAAGTACTTACTTGAAATAGCACATTTACTTTTGAGTTGGTGTTTTTTTATACAAAAAACTGGGATTTTATAGTTACATTTTCTATTAGAAAAAAGTTGTATCATTATTGTTTTAACGTCTTTTTTCCAAAATGTTCCTTTAAATTAGTGAATGGACCCTTTTTCTTAACAAATTCTACAGCAGATTACTAATTCTGGACTAATTAGTTCCTTAGAATTAATTTCTTTTCAAACTTCAATAATGTTTTAGTATTTTGAACAAAACATTAATGCTGAAAAACAGGCCTTCATGAAAAATAACTTGCTTTCGATTTAAGTATAATTTTAGAGAATAAGGTTGCATCTCAATATTTAAAATATATTCATTCCTAAACATTACCAGCAAAATGAATTTTTTAAATGAATTCATTCTAAAATCACCGTGGCAGAGTGTGTGCATGCATGTAAGTATGCTCCTTAAAAATACTACATTTTAAACATGAATGTAAAAAGCCTAAAACTAAAAAGTAATCATATATAAAGAACTATAGAATGTAATTATGAATCTGAAAATATAATAGTTGCTGATTTAAACACAAGTACATGAAAGAATTGATAATGAAAAGCAACAGAAGGTGGAAAACACAGCATTTAGTCATTATTTGCTTATTTGTCCTTAAATAAAATGAAAAATCTCTACAGGTTATAGATCCGATGGCAGACTTATTCTTCTCTGCTGCATTTATTACAAACTCTTGATTAATGTCTGTATTTTGACTGCAAGTTATATTGTAAAGTTGTGTTGACTGAAAGAATTTATGTTCTTGGTTTAATTTTTTAACCATTAAGACTTTTTTCTAAATTAAAAAATCATTTAAGGATCTTATATAAATATTCTATCAAAGTGAAATCAGTCAATAACACACTTTAAAATGGATTTCTTTCTGTTAAATAAAAGCATATTTCTTTTTGTTAGACAAAGCATATTTCTCTTGAGAATGATTGTTACTTATTCACTACAGGTCCCCTGAGCAGCTCCAGAGGCCAGGACGTGTCAGAGGGCAGGGTCTGTACTTTGACACACCGACAGTGGCACACACAGACTAGGTGCCCTGTGTGATGTGAATTAACTTTCTAGGTGCAGGCTTAGGTCCACTGGCAAATGGCGGATAACCCTGATGTTCTAAACTGTGCATGAGTCTTTATTTAAGCTCAAATAGGCGACACTGAGTTTGAAAATCTAGATATTGAGATAGATATATCATCCTGGCAAGTCACCTTAACTCACAGAAGTCCCCGTAAATTCTGCTGGAAGCTTATGTAAAATTCCTCCCTGCAAACTAAGTTCCTCACCTGCAACACATACCTTTAAATCTTCTATTTGTTTTCAAATAATCTTTACCTATATTAAATCTATACAACTATTAGAGATATAATTATTACTTTACATATGATAAAAGAGAATATTATAATAAAAGGAGATGGGGTAATTTAAACATCCTTGAACTTTAAAAGAGTCTAAAATACAAGGAACAATTCTTAACATGACTAAATGTGTTTATCACTATTTTATGAAAACAAAACAAAACTTAATCTTCTCACCTAAACAAAACTCAGCAAAATATTTTATTCCTCAACAATGAGTTCACTGGAAGACATAGATGTTTACCAGGAAGAAGCAAATTCCACCAAAACAGACACATAAACCAAAAAAGGAGGGTTAAATTAAATGGCCCAGTGCCAGATAAGTTAGGGCTAAAATTATGCATAACTCTTGTCTTTTCTACTAACAAAGTAGCAAGAAACAAAAGACGTTTGATTAGAACTGATGATATTCTTGACCCTTTATTAAACCACAGAGGGCAACAGCTCTTTTTCACATCCTCAGTATTTCGTTTTCACTTCCCTGAGGCCAAAATGTCATCTTTTTTTGCAAAACAAAATCAAATCCAAATGGTAAAAATGCAAAGATTTGGTTAAACAAACAGTCAGAATCTCAGTGGTTTTATCTGTAGCATCCCGCGCAACCAAACAAAGCCAAGATATTGTCCATCTCTGTGACACACAAAGAGCCTCTGAGGTCCAGAGTGACATGCCCGAAGGCTGGCACGTGATTGGGCTAATTAAATCAAATAGCAGGAAACAGCTTTTCCATATGCCACTGCCTGGCCACACACAAACTGTAACAGTAAATCTTTTATACTAGTGAAGGAAAAGTGTAACCACTGAAAAAATATACAGTATCAACATGCCATCCAAGAATCAAAAGTCACATGTCCACACAATCTCGTTGGGCCCTGACTTTAGGGCTAATGGCTGAGAACTTCCTAATGCACTTTAAAGCCATCTAAGAGTCCATGGTAAGTAAAGATGAGAAAGAATCCCCTTCTCTGCCAAGTTTCACTAACACAAAAGCCAATATTCAGTTGCTTTAAGACAAATCTCTCTACCAGATAAAATGTAAAACTCCATACTTCTGAATGAAAGTTAGAATCTATCCCTCACTTTCCCGGACTCTCTCCCCCTTACTCAACCTGAGGTGGGGTGATAAATTGACAGAAGGAATAAAATTCCTGGAAACACTTGAGAAACCCTCCTCTGCAGCTCCCTGCAGTATCTCACTCAATGGAATAATTTTCTCTAATTTGTTACTCCAGTTCTATGTGCCTATTGAAGTCATGCACAACTTCATGCACCTAGAAAGACTTCTCCAGTTTGCTAGATGTCAGTACTTTTTTTTTTAAAAAAAAATTAAGCATAGTTTTCACATTTATTAAAAAAAACCTGAACTATGGGATGGTAATTGCCACCCTAGATGAAGAAACCAGTGACATGGCATTGTGATAGAAAAACACAGGCAAGAAAACGTTGGTTCGGAATTACACAACTGCAGTAATTTTAATTTAAAGACAGAATCATTGTAGATCATGGTTTATCTTTTTAAATAAAAAATAATTTGCAAGATAAACATTTTTAGATTCCACACAAGTGAGATTATACAGCCTTTTTCCCCCCAGTACTTGGCTGCTTTCACCTTACACAATGCTATCCAGGGGCATCTACATTTTCAGAAGTAGCAAGATTTCATTGTTTTCTTAATGGCAAGGAAGCATTCCATTGCCTATATACACCATATCTTTTTCATCCATTCATTTGTTGAAGGACAGTCATGCTAATTCCATATCTGGACTATTGTGAATCACACCACATTGAACTTTAGAATGCAGAGATCTCCTACAGACTGATTTCACTTATTTTGGATATGTACTCAGTAGCAGGATAATCAGATCAAGAGGTATTTTTATGTTAGGCAGCACGGGAGAGCACAGCGCAATTGCACTAATTTACCTTCACGGCCACAGGGGTGAAGCTTTCCTCTTTCTTACAGGTACATCTTTGCTAACAGGCTTTTTCACAGGTGTTAGTTGGTAGCTTCTTGTGGTTTTGATTTGTACTTCTATGATGACTAGTGATGTTAATTATTTTTTCTCATACCTCTCAGCTATTTGTAATATTTTCTTTTGAGAAATGTCTATTCAGATGTTTTGTTCATTTTTAAATCATGTTATTTAGTTGTTTTCTTCTGTCAAGTTGCCTGAATTTCTTATATATTTTAGATATTAATTCCTCATTGGATGTATCACATCACGTGTAAATATTTTCTCCCATTTGATTTTTGCTGAATGCTTCCTTTAGCTTCCAGAACTTCCTAGTGTCATGCAATTCCATATGTCTATTTTTGTTGCTGTTTGTATTTCCTTTTCTTTCCCTCCCTCCCTTCCTTTCTTTCTTCTTTCTTTCTTTCTTTCTTTCTTTCTTTCTTTCTTTCTTTCTTTCTTTCTTTCTTTCTTTCTTTCTTTCTTTCTTTCTTTCTTTCGAAAGAGTCTTGCTCTGAGTCCAGGCTGATCCTGCACTGGCTATGCAGCCCAGGCTTGAATTCACAGCGATCTTCCTCCCTCAGCCTGTAGCTTTTAAAGTCATATCACATGGTTTCTCTGATTTGGGAAGTCCAGAATATAGGCATTCTATAGAACCAAACGATTTTGAGTATAGGAGTTACGGGGGGAGAGGTGGGTGTGTGAGGGCCAAAACTGGGGAAGGCAAAGGACCATAATATTGATGTGATATGTATGTGCACAAAATAGTTAAGTTCATTGTAAGTATTATGTATCATATATATGTATATGTGTGTGTATATATATATATATATGTGGGAAATATAAAATATTTTTAAAATATGATAAAAACAAATTCCCCCAAATTAATATAGTCATATGCAAAATGGCCATGGTCCAGACCAATGAAGGACTCCCCCTCTTTTCCTCCATGGTTTTCTAATTTGGGGTATAAATTGTAAGTAATATCTCATTTTTAAAATAAAATACATTTATGCTATAGTCAGATGTTCTAAATATTTCATTATCTATACTGTTTCATATTGGCCACATTTTTCACTAACTTTATTAATTCCTACTATACAAAATGTTTGGTAGAATTCATGGTCTATGATTTAAAAAATGTAATATGATTTTTAAATATAAAAACACAGCTCAAGGGACCTCTATGTTACTTAGAAAAGGGAAAACAGGAAGTCACTCAGTCAAACTACTTGAAAATTTGAAGGACTTGTGAAAAGTACAAGGTGCTCCTGTTCTCACCAGTTTATTCCACATAATGCTGAGGTAAAGTTTATCTAAGACATGTGGGTGAACATTTCCTACTCAGTCTGCATTGTGTGTGTGTGTGTGTGTGTGTGTGTGTGTGTGTATACAAGTCACTACTGCTTGTTATTCCATATGTGTTTAAAATTAATTTCTAAATATAAAGACAAAAATATAAGAGGTTCAAAATCTAAAAGAATATGGACAAGCCATGCTGAAGAAATGACCTGGAGGAGCCACCAAGTGTCCAGCTTCTGTGGAGAGGACAGAAATAGCTCTGGAGGGATTCTTTTCCTTCCTAGTAGCTGTATTTTTTGCCTTTTCACTTTTTCTGAATTCCATGGGTCCATCCTGTCCTCATTCTGCCCCAGGGTGCTAGGCTAAGATTGATTACTCCCTGGGGCCACTACCCCTATAAACATCCAAGTATTCAGTAGCAGCTCAGAGAACCCACAAACTAGTTAGAGAAACTACAGACACAGCAAAGATTGAAGGCTACTACAGATCTTCCGTCAGAAAACTTAAGAACAGTCTTGAAAATTTCAAGTGATGAATATTCTTTACAGACTCACCACAAATTTAAATTGTCAAGCATCCAATGTTCACTAAAATGAGCAAGAAAAGATGAATATATTCGACAGAAAAATTAAGCAGTAGTAGCAGACACACAAATGGTAGAGAGAGAACTTCACAAAATGGACTTTAAAATAAATATTATCACTATCTTCAAGGGTTTAAATGCATAAAAGAACCAAATAATCTTCTAGATATAAAAACACAAAGTATGTTAAATAAAAAATTTATTGTATATGATTCACAAAGATTTATCCTCCAGGAAAAGAAATGATGGATACAGAAATTAAAGATAGATAAATTGACACAGAGATAAAAGACAAAGGATTAGTGTCCAGAGACTTCAGAGATCTATTTTGGATGACAGGGAGAAGTTTACTCTTTGTAAACTCTACTTTCACAAGAAAAAGTAAAATTAGGCAGAAAAGCATGAGAAGGAATAATTCTTGACATTTTTTAAAACTTGAAAACATACAAACAGATGTAAGAAGCTGAGTGCAGCTAAGTAGTATCACACTGAGAAGCTGGACGTAGGCAAAGAAGTTGCTGAAAACAAGAATGTCTTAAACACAAGCATAGAAAACCCCAGTATTTGATCTTTAAGACAGATTAGAGAGTGAGTTACCAGGATTCTGTGGTTCTAGTGTTAAGTGCAGCACTGAAATCAATGGAATAAAATATGGACTTAAGATGTGTGCTCACATCTCTAGGGTCAACTGACTTCTAACACAAGTAGTAGGATCATTTAAGAAATAGCGATCTTTTCAAAAAGTGGTACTGAAGACTTAGACATTCATATAAGATATAAATTTCAATTTGTCTTCATATCATATAAAAAAGTTAACTCACAATGGGATTGGAAGAACAGCTCAGTGGTTAAAGTGCTTGTCTAGTAAGCTCAAGACCCTTAGTTTGCATCTCCAGCACCACATAAACAGGGCATGGTGGTGCATGCCCGTAATCCCAGCATTCAGGAGGCTGAGGCAGGAGGATTGTTATGACTTTGTTGCCAACCTGGGCTACACAATAAGCTCAGGACCAGCATGGACTACAGAATGAGACCCCGTCTCAAAGAAAGAAAAAAAAAGTTAACTCAAAATGTCTCTTTGCCGTAAGTGTGAAAACTAAGCTACAAGAAGAGAACAGAAGCTAGTCCTTTTTTGATAAGCTTTTGGAAGAAAAAAATCTTGACAGAATGGTAGACATCAAAAATAAAATATTCTTTTGAAAATACAAGACAATCTATGGAGCAGGCAACATATATGCCTAAGATTAGATTTGATGTGAAACATTACTCCCATAGCCACAAGACAGACATTTCAATACAAATATGTCACGTAGCTAAATTGACAATCTATGAAAAAAGTTATATGAGAGGCCTATACACACATGAAAAGATGCACAGTATCATAAAATATCAAGAACGTGACTATAAAACCACAATAGATTTTGCTACCATCCATTGAATGCATAGTATTGAAAACAAAAAATGTGATATGAAATATTGATAAGCATCTATATCCTTATGGATATTCTCACATATCACTGAAATTCTCAAACACTGTAGACATGAATGCAAAATAATACATAATGACGAATAGTTTGGCAGTTTCTTATGAAATTCAGCATACACTTTGCTGATTCAACAATTCCACTCCTATGTAATAACCCAAAAGAAATAAATATCTATAAATAAGTTATATAGAATAGTAGATTTATTCAAAATTGTCCATATCTGAAAAAGGATGTATATTTCCACCAAAAGATGAATGCATAAAAATTTACGATGCATTTGTACAAAGGAACATTATTCAGCAATAAAAACGGCCATTTATTTGACACTAACAGGATGGATTGCATAAATATTCTCTAACTGAAAAAAAAAACCCAGACCAGGGATACGAATGATAACTTTTTTATGATGCACTTAAATAAAATCTTAGAAAAAATCGTATCTAATGAATGTTGAGAAAAAGCAGAACAATTTTTGCCTGGGGCAGGTTGGAGGGTGGATGTAGAGGAGCTTGATTAAAAGAAGGCAGAAGGAAGCTGTTTAGAGTGATGTAATTACCATATTTCTAGATTTTGGTATATACATTTGTCAAAATTCATCAAACTGTACATATACAATGAGTGGAATTTGTAAGTTATGCTTTTACAAAGTAGATTAAAAACTCAAGATTTATAATAGGAAGCTTAGTGACCAAAGTACAAATTGCATTTAAAAACTTT
The DNA here is from genome assembly GCA_004027205.1 of Ctenodactylus gundi. Classification (NCBI taxonomy): domain Eukaryota; kingdom Metazoa; phylum Chordata; class Mammalia; order Rodentia; family Ctenodactylidae; genus Ctenodactylus; species Ctenodactylus gundi. Next base: position 179,715 of record PVKB01000108.1, read on the forward strand.
TGTTTAAAATTATCATGAAACAAAACCCAGGATATTAAAAACTGAATAAAGTAAATTCCCACGAGAGCCTCTTTCTAGGGGAAAAAAAAAAAAAAATTTCACCTGCTTTCAAATCCAGAAAAATATCATACTGAGGTACAAGCACCTTTTATAACGTTATAAAATGTATGGCAATCCTTAGGATTTGTGTCTGGGTAATGAAAATAAAGAATAAAGCTGTATAATTTCACATCAGTTCATCAGACAATTCAAATAATAAAGCGAAATTCAACACATTTAAAACTTAATACTAGTGATATTTTAATTCACAAAATGATGAAGGATTTGTTAGCACTACCTATGCAATCAAGGTATATTTAATATGCTAAAAAGGTGTCAAGATGACTTGACTTATGCATTATCAGGTTAAATAATAGTAACACAGACATGGGGCCAATGGCTACTCAAAATTAGGAAGAAATTACTTATGATCAAGGCAAGATTCTAGGTTCTCCTCCTGAATTCTTTTAGCATTCATCAATCTAATGACAGAGAAGAATGGTGGTGGTGGTGGGGGGTTTCTCTGAGCATTTGTCAGAAAGGAAAAAAGAAAAAAAAAAGAAGAGAAACTCCTAGCACTATTGTTGATTTCATGTGATTTCCAAAGAAAGGCAGAGCCCGATACAGTTTAGCACAGAAATCCCTGTAGACTACTAGGCAATGTCAATTTTCTGGGCTTTGCCTTCTGGTTGACTAACACAGTAGGAAATAAAAAACACAAAAATTGTAATTGTTAATTATATTCACCAAGTAAATGGAAGCTTGGTAGAACTATGTAATGGGTCCGTGTGCCGTTGGTACTGAGTGGTGAAGATGGGAGTAGGAGCTCCTGCCGTCTGACTACGGTCAATATTGGGACCATTGATAGCTTGTGCCGACAGGGCAGGTTGATGTACAGAGTCTCTCAAAGAGAATACAAGATGCTTCTGCTCAGGCTTTGATTCACACACTCTCAAAACAGCTACCAACTTTCACATTCAGAAACAGTTTTATTTACTAAAATGTGCATACAGATGATATCGATTTACTCTTTGAGAAATTTTAACATGATATGAATTACTGTTTTCAAAAGAATCCAATTTTTAGAAATTATCAGAATATACAAAAATAGAGAAATTAAGAGGCTATATCATGTGCTACTGCATTTTACCTTATAAAGATGTTATATACGACCATAGATTTAACAGTCAATGATTCACATATGAATAAAATTATGAAAAGATAGTTCAGCTATGATTAACATTAATGAGACATTTATAAAAATTTCCATTATTTATCAATGGTTTGAAAATAAATTTTAAATTATAGTTATTTTTTTCACTTGATCCAGCTTTAAAAAAACTAATATTGATGATACACCACAATAATCCTTCAAGCAAAATATAATTTATATTTCTCACAGAGAATGAAAGTTGGCATGTAGGACAATATGAAAGAACACGTATGCAAGATGAAATACATGAAAGAAAATATATGCAAACAATATGCAAGATGGTTTTTAGATATCCTCATCTGAATAAGAGAAATGAAAAAAATAAAAATTATCCAAATGAAATTTAATTGGATACTTCATAGGTTCTCTGGATGGAACCAGAACCAATAAAGACCACAGCATATTTTCCTAGCCTCAAGGAAGAAAGACTTAATAACACAATGATGATCATGGATGGATTATGTGTTAATTTGCATGGAATGGGAGATTCTAGTGGATTTCAGAATTCACTTGAGTTGGAGAAACAGAAACGACATACAGGAAAAAGCAGAGGAGAATTTGGAAATGGAGGTTAAACCCTCCCTGATGGACAAAGTTTGATGAAACACTCGCCAACTCGGAGCTCCAGTCTGTCAATACACAATGAACCCTAATAGTCAAGACAGACTGGGAAGAGTGGGCACTTGATCAGAAGCAGAGGTTGGATTATACCGAGGTAAACTCTGTGATGGTGGATTAGGTAATCGCTTCTTAAATGCAACACCGAGTATAAGCAACAAAGGGGGGAAAAAGTAACATTAAAAATCTCTGCTCATTAAAGAACCTTATTTAAAAAGCACAACCCACTGAACTATGGAAAACATGTGTAATGTGTATTCATGATAAGAGTTTAGTAGCCAATGTATATTTACAAACTCTTGCAATTCAATAATGAAAAGACAACTAGGTCATTTTAAAAAATATGAATGAAGGACTTGAATAAAATATATGAACGGTGTTATGGTTTGGATCTGGATGTCTCCCAAAAGCCAGAAGTATTTGGACGTCGTGTAACACATATAGAAGTATGTGCTGCTAAGAGGTGGGGTCTGTTTAGAAGGGGTGAATCGCTGGGGTTTGGCTCAGAATTGGCAGATCACTGGGACAGGACTTGGAATAGCAAACACCAGCTCCACCCTTCCTCCCTCCTTCTGTTTCTTGACTGCCATGGGCCACATATTTTTCCTCTAGCTAGGCCTCTGCCATGTGCTTCTACCACTGCCAGCCACCCTTGAATAAAATGGGACCTTCTGAAACTGTGAGCTAAAATAAACCCTTCCTCCCTTAAGCCACAAGTGTTGGATATTTTTTTCCAGCAATGAAAAAGTAACAAAGACAGAAATGGGTACCAGAAGAGGCATTATCGCTGTAACTTCACCCGACAATGTGGTTTAGAAGCCTTTCGAACTGGTTTGTGGGAGGACTTTGGAAAGGTTTGAAAACACTGACTACAGAGGCCTTAGAATGCTCTAAGGCAGGCTTGATGGTTCTGTTTAGAGCTCAGAAGACCAAAATGTTAAGAAAACTACAGATTGGAAAGGGTGGGCTAAAGACACTTCAGATTAGAAAGAGGATTCTATAGCCAATTGATCTAGAAGCCATGCATGCTATGCTCTGGCAAAAAGTGTGTTGGCATTTTGCCCTGTCCTAAGCCTTTGCTTGAAATTGAGATCAAAGATGATGGACTACTTAAACTGTTGGAGAAAATTTTGAGGCATCCCAATGTTCCGTTTCTCATGTGGGTACTACGTGGGTTATTTAGTCAGCTCTATAGTGAAAAGGAGAAAAAAAATGGCAGAGGAAAATGATGTAAAATGTTTTCAATTTTTACAGAATGAAAATGACTGTAAAACTGGGGAAAAAGAAAGGAGCATGGATGCTGTGCTACTGTATGTTGGAAATATTTAATGTGGCTTTTTCACAGGAGCTCACAGCTAAGAGTGTGCCCCGGTGTTTCAGAGGAGACGTTGGACTTGAATTTTTAAAAAATGCTAAAGCTGTAAAGACTGGTCACTTTAGAGAACTAAGAAGATTTTGCATAAAGAGGTGAAGATGACTCTTTTGGGGGCCTGAGTTAGAATGTTATAGTTTAGTTCTGGAGTGCCTCCCAAAAGCCTCAGCTATTTGGACGCTGTGGCTTACAGAAGCAGGTACTCTTAAAAGGTGGGGTCTGCTCAGGAGGTGCAGGTCAATAGGACCTGACCTGGAAGGGGCAGATCCCTGAGACAGGAGCTGGAATGGTTAACACCTGCTCTGCCCCTCCTCCTTCATTCTGTTTTCTGACTGCCATGGTTGATAAGCAGTTTTCCTCTGGCTACGCTCTGCCATGTGCTTCCATCATTGCCAACCGCCTATAAATGGACTGAGACTTTTTGAAAGCTGAAGCTGAAAATTAATCTTTCCGCCTGTTAGTTGTGGATGTCTAGTATTTTATCCAAGCAATGAAAAAGTAACTAAGACCAATGGCCAATAAACAAATCAAAAGATGCTTATAAATATTAAACTTCAGTAAAATATAAATCAAAGCACTTCACACCAATTAGTGAGGCTATCCCCCAAAATGTGTGTATTGAGGGGGTATTAGAGAAGACATGAAGAAACTGGTACTCTCATACGTTGCTAGTGGACAAGTAGTTCCTCTAAAAAGTTACTTTTCATATGACCCAGCAATTAAACTCCCATGTACAGACTCAAAAGAAATAAAAATGTAGGTTAATACACAAATGAATACACGAATGTTCAAGTACCATTATCACCGACAAACAAAAAACAAGAATAATCCAAGCATCCGTCAGCTGAAGAACGGAGAGACATAGTGTTGTATATCCACGCAATGGAATGATATTCAGCCACAAGAAGAAATGCACCACTACTGCATATTCCAACATGACCAAACCTTGAGAAGGTATGCAGAAGGCCATATGATGCATGATTTCATGAGTATGACCTGTCCGCAACAGGCAAATCTTATTAGGTTACTGATTGCCAGGAGTGTAGGCTGGGTACAGGCAGCCACTGCTTTAGTGGCAGAGAGGGCAAAAACTTTTGCAATTCAATAGTACTAATGTCTATACAGCACTGCAAATATTCTAGACACTTGGGAATTGTGGACTCTTTAAAATAGTTAAAATGGTGAATGTTATGCTACATAAATTGCATTTAGACAAAAAGAAGTACAAGAAACAGCACAAAAATTTTTGGCAAGTCTTTGCCAGCTAAAGTTCTAGAAAAATTGGACAGATTATTTAAACTAGAGAAATAGATAAATGGATAAATACTGTAAATAAAATAGCAGCAAATAAAGTGAAGAAGAAACTGACAAAATACTCATGACATGAGACAGAATATTCTATAAGCTTGAGTCAGAAAATGATTACCAAGTGTACCCTTGATTGGTTTAGAAAATTTTGTTTCCTGCTTAGAAATTGGATTCTATGCTTTTGAGGAACGAAGTTAAGAAATAAGGACAGCTTATCCTGTTTAAGTTCTTCCTCCTCCTCTGCACCCCACCCATATCTCCATCATGCCCACAAAGTTCACCTCATGTACAGTCATTCTGTTCTAATCCACACCAGTACTGACTTGGGTCAGAAAAAGAAATCCACAAGTTTTCCTCATTAAAAATGGCTGACCATGTCATGGGCAAGAATTAGAAACCTCATCTGTAAATTAGAAAAAAAAATCATAATTTTGTTAATTTCTATCAGAAATTAAAAGACACAAGTTATTCAAAATATGCTGGTAATGGCTATACTACTTAAACAGTTACACAGAATCAATGTATCAAAACACCAACATACCAACAATATTTTTTACGGAACTAGACAAAACAATTCTAAAATTCATATTGAGCCAAAAGAGAGCCAGAATAGCCAAAGCAATTCTGAATAAGACAAAGGCATGTGGTATCAAGATTCAGGACATCAGGCTATATTACAAAGCAACAGTAATACAAATCATATGGCACTGGCACAAAACAGAGGTCAACTACTACAATAGAACAGAGGCTGCAGAGACAACCTCAAATGCCCTCAATTATCTGATCCTTGACAAAGGGCAGAAAAGCATACACTGGAGAAAGGACAGCCTCTTCAATACATGGTGCTTGAGGAATTGGTTATCTACTTGAAGAAGAATGAATCTAGACCCACATTTATCACCATGCACTGAAGTCAAATCAAAGTGGATCAAAGATGTAGATCTTAAAAAAAAAAAAACACACTGAGCCTCTTGGAGGACAAAATAGGTAAAATTTTTGAAGACACACTTTCCCAGTAGAGCACTTGATGCAAAAGAAATCACCCCCAGGATTAACAGATGGAATTATATCAAGTTAAAAATCTTCTACACAGCAATGAAAATAATCAACAGAGTGAAGAGAGAGCAGACAGAATGGGCAAAAAAATACTGCCTATCGTTCAAGCAGAAGGCTAATAACTAGAATATAGAAAGAACTAAAGAATAATGGATCCCTCAAAATCACAGACTCAATTAAAAATGGGCAGTTGAAATGAATAGATGCTTTTCAGAAGACATTCAAATGGCCAGTAAATACAGAAAAAAAAATGTTCAACACCCTTAGCCCTTAAAGAAAATCAAATCAAAGCAACATTGAAATATCATCTTACTCCACTATCAAGAACTCAAAAAACAATAGATTCTAGTGAGGGTGCCAGGATTAAGGAACCTCCTCACATTGCTGATGGCTCTGCAAGCTGGTGCAACCACTATGGAAAGCAGTACGGAGAGTCCTCTGAATCTGAAAACTGAAAACAGATAATCGATTTCACTCAGAGTTAATTCTTCTGGGTAGCTTTCCAAATGAGTCAAAAGCACTGTGTAACAGAGTCATGTGTATCTCCGTGTTTAGAGCAGCATAACTAATATAGCTAAATCATGGAAGGTGCCAAAATATCCATCAAAAGACCACCAAACAAACAAAAAAGGTATACATACACAATCTGCCATCAAGTCAGATAGATTTGAGTCATTTGAATGTAAATAGATACAACTTGAGACCATTATCAAACTCTGAAGATTAAACATCACAGTTTCTCTCATATGAGAAACCTAGAGCATAAATAATAGAGTCAAATGGGTCAGATGTTGGGAGTCCGGGGATCAGGCAGGGGTGGGAGTGCAAAAATAGGGGAGAGAAAAGAAAGATGACGTTCACATAATGTGTACGTGAACAAAATTCTCAGGTTAAATGTAACCATTGTGTATCACTCCATATACTAATAAAATGGGGAAAAAACCCTGCCAAACATAGTTTGGCAAATATAAGTGGGGGATGAGGAAGAATGTAGAGTGAGAGAGGATGGAGGAGTAGTTCAGTTGAATAAACCGAACCGCAGGATGCAAGTCTCTGGGCCAGAGAACCTGGGTTCCAACAACAGCTTGTCTACACTGCTGTATGACCCTGACTCTTCCTTCCCTGTGCCCAAGGGTTTCAGCTCTACAACGACATAACACTTAATGCCACCTCTTAAGGTTGCTATGAGGATTAACAAGTTGACAGGGTTTATGAACAGAACAGATTAACAGGAATGAAATGCTTACAATGGCATCTAGTGCACTCTAAATTTACAACAGGTAAGTGATTTTGCTAATCAAAATGTACAAAAAACAATGCATTGTCTAAACACAGTTTATAGGACTCAAAGCAGCTACCATAAAAACGTAGCAATAAGAATAGAAATGTCTTTATATGTAAATGCATTCTTAGCTTGGCTAAAATGTCACCTTCCCAGTATCCCTTTCATTTCATTCCAATAAGTCTCCTTATACTTTCTCTTTCAAAAGAAAATGGAGAAAAATTATCCATAACAAAGAAGACGACAGGCTCATACCTTCCTCTTGGGTCACCACATTCTTGACTCTAACTGATTACAAGTATAGACCACGATGATTTACTACCATAAACTCTCAATGGTACACCCATCATCTGTGCCTACTCTAGTTATTTATCATCACATGTTCCAATTATTGAAACAAAACTTATAAAGAAATGTCAAATTTAAAAAAATTACTAGCCTATATAATAATATAAAATTTATGATGAATACTACTTTACTCACATCTAACGGACAGCAGTAATCTTCACTTTAGCAGCCACTATCACCAACAAGAATGTGACTTTTTACTGCCAGAAGAGAAAGTCTACTGATTATACCAATACATGGTGAAAACTGTTTCTGGAGAATGGTTTCTAACTTTGAATTAACTCTTTTTATTAAGAGAGTCGACGGATGTAACACCTCTGAAATCAGGTAACGCACTATAACACCCTTATTTAATTCACTTCGTATTTTAGGATTTCCAGCACTGAGTTAACTGAATTTATAATCTGAAGGCAAATTTTGAAAATTATATCTATCATATTTTCAGAAGTCTGGCTAAATCATCAACTATATGGCACCGTGGAAAGATAACCCATCATGTAATGTTCAATATTACAGCTCTGTATTTCTTAACACTCAATGCAATGCTGTCATGGCTCAGACCTTACTAAAAACAAAGTTAAGTGAACCCCAAATTTTTTAAAACCACTTTTACCTTATTGATTCAAATACACAGTAACACATTATAAAGCACTGATGGGTAGGCACTGTTTGCAGCAGGTCAGAAGAGGGCTGCACTGTCATCCCAGGCCCATGTACTACCTACAGTATGGTAGATCCCATTATCTTTGCTCTCCACACTCATATTATAACAAATGTTACTATCTAAGGGGAAATCATTTAATTACTATTTTCTCTTTAAATATAATCACTGTTACTTTATACTCATAGGTCAGGCTCTCATTGTAATGAACTATTATTATAATACTTGGCATTATTCATTTAACATTTATTGAGTGCTTGTTATATTCAAGGGATTCTGCTAAGCTTTTTAAAAATATTTAAGTTGAGTAGAGTTAGGAACTGACATCTATTTATTGAAAGTTTTATATTTAGTAGTTGACATTTTAATTTAAATACCAAAGATGATAACGTGTCATGAAAAAGGTCACACTGCAAAAGGGAGAATGCAATAAGTTTTAGATATTTGCTATTTGATATAGTCTCATTGTAAGTAGTTTAAATTCATTTTTGTCAAGTGTATTATTTAAAGGTATTAGAACGGCTTGGATATCTTTATTTTCTTGTTTTGACAAAAAATGGCAATATATTTTGGTGTGCGAGACCTAGTGTGTGAGTTTCCAATCCGATTAGATATATCAAGTTTACACAAAGCCAAATGTATGAAAGGGGATCTTTTAAAAAAAACTTTATTTGAGAAAGGAAGAGACTTATAACAGAAGGCAAGAAGGGAAACATACAAACAATATATTTACAACACAAAACAAGAGACCACCTTCAAGGGTGTAAATTATAATAAATACAGTAGATTTTAAAAGAGACATTAATCAATTAGTTGTAAGGTTATTTAAGTCCAGCTTTCCGTTTCACTGGTTCCAGGTAGATTCTTAATTAAATTCAAAGACTATCAAATTCAAACAATTAAAGTCCACCAACTGTACTGATGAAGCTCTTCCAAATGACATTATAAAAAATAGGCTTTTTGTTTGTGATTACATATCTTTGAAGTAATATTATACAAAAGTCTGCTCAGCCACATGTTCCTCCCCAAATAAAATGTATTTTAAAAGATGCACTATCCCTTTTTTATGAGATTAAAAAAAAGACTGAAGAAAATGAATATTTATGAGATGGAAAAAATATACAATTTTATCTTAGGCATGCCATATTTTTATAATGCAAAACAACTGACAAAAAGTCATTTTAGTATGAAGGAATATACTAGCCAAAATATGTTGTTGACAGGGAGCGTTGCCTATTATAGCTATTTGTCAAATTATCAGAAGGATATTCATTATATGGAAAAGTTTTAAACTTTCTAACTTCTAGTTATGTTAATTTAATTTGAATGGAGACTTTTTAAAAAAAGGATAATGTATCTTTAGCAGTAACATTTTTAAAGAAATATTTTTAAATGTCACAGCAAAATGTAAACAACACGTGCCAATAACATACAGTTGAACAATGTCTACATTTGGCAAGACTGCTATTATCTCCTTTGAAACAGAATGCTACACCTTAAAATACCTTGAGTTTAGAAATATAAATATTTTAATAGAAAAAAACCTCACAAAGATTCTAGGTCAATTTGGATTATCCATATTAAAGGGGACTTAACACAAGGAACCTTTACCTAGCTTAACAAAAGTAAACCTATGAAACAAGGTAAACATATCAAAAGGGAATATGAAGGAAATGTTCCAGTGAAAAGCTTCCGTAACAATTTCCCCACTTGTGGTGTTATTTTCTTAGACAATAAATCAATTCATAGAGTGCCCTTTAAAAACAGAAAGAGTAAAACACTATCCTCAGGATTTTTTTTTTTTTCTTACATTCTTCAGTACATGAATCACTTGGACTTCCTGTTTCCACAAGGCATTTCCTGTTCAGCCTCACAGAGTCACTTTTCTGTAGGAGAACAGCAGGAATCTGACAAAGGAACTTAAATAAACATTGTCTTCTGCTGCCTTCAAAGATGTTTGTATTTGATAGCTTCAAAGGACACAGTTCTTCTGAAGGTATATTATGTACAAATAATTTTTTTTGTTAAACCCAACTTTCATAATTGATTTGCAAAACGCCATAGTATATACCACACCAGTATGGAATAATATGTGAGAGATTTCTAGTGATAATGATTAGAAACTATGGTACATCTTCCTTTAAAAATGATTTTGACTTGATATCAGTTAATAATCCTATTGTCACTGTGTTTTCTGCAATTGTAGGTATGATACAGCATCTGATTGGACCACTGTTCTGAAAATTATTTCTCATCAACATTTGCATCTGTATCATTTGCTCTTTTTCAAAAAACAATGTCTTCAAACTACACAAGATGAAAGCAAAATGTGCAGTGGTGTGTGAGACATAATGCAATATTTAAAACACTACTCCAATTAGCATCTCTATATTTATACCACCTGTATTCACAATATTTTCAATTGCAACCTACACAATAACCTAGGACTACTGGCGCTGTAACCAGAACAACTCCACTTAACCAAAAAGAGAGAGGAAGGGAGGGGCAGACTACCTGCAACAGTGTTCAAGACTGCTGTATGATACAGTATGTACAGTGATGTGAAAAATGAATTCTACATGTTCAGAAAGGTCAAAAAGTAATAGAATGTTTTACTGATCAGACTGGGAGACTATGTCTGGCATTCACCAATCTCAACAATTATCCTAAAAAGAATAGCAAGTTTGTTTTCCTTAGAAGTAACTGGTGAGACAAGCTTTGGGATGAATTTGAAACCTATTAATTAGTTGAATAGCATGTAGCACAATTTTAGTGTAACAGGTATTTTTTTTTTAACCAGTGGAATTTCAATGAAACTTTGATAACTTTCAGAGATCAGTATGGATAGATCTCTGTATAGATATATATTATATATATTGAATCCTTAAACATGAAAATTAAATCACCCAGACATATAAACTGATAGGCAATTTACCAAAACCTGCAGTGCATTTCATGTTCAGATAATGACTTTAATTACAAACCCTGGAGCTAAATCTTTGCCTATTACCTGTTGCATAAAAGCAGCCTGCTCCCCAGATTCCATTTCCTGGATCTGAGCGTCTTCATCACTGTCCACGGGTTCCTCTTTGACCTTCACAGCCCCAACTTGTCCCAGTGTGTCATCCACACAAGCACTGCTGTCGCTCCTGGTGCTGTTGTCACTAGAGGGTGCTCTGTCTTCCTGCATGGCCTGGTCCCCCTGAAGCTCTTCCTCCGCTTCCTCAAGGTGATTGCCTGGTTGCTTCAGTTGTTCAATAGATTTCGAAAGCAGCTAGAAAAGAGTGTCCAGGGGTTTAACAGTCAAGTTTCTGATGGCAACAGAAAAGCAAATTATCCTTTGATTCCTAATAACTCCAGTGCACTCCAATTTCTAATCACTGTCAATCTCAGAATGAACTTGTAGGCGACGAGTTTTGGAAGTAATCTGAGAATAGTTCCTCCATTTCCATATTGCATGGGTGCGATGAGCAGAGAATAGCGTCCTTAAGTGCTTTTTTTTTTTTAATGGTTACTTGCTAATGTACTTAGAAAATGGTAAGATGGGTGGAGGAAAAATGATAAATAAACTATGTCTATAGAAATCACCACACTTTCACAAGGACAGATTTTAGTGAGTCCATTTAATAGAAACAAATTTGGGAATAATACTTTTTTCAAAACAGTAAAGAAGGAAAAGCAAAATACTCTTGATCTCAACTTTCTACAAGTGTTACCTAGTTTAAGTCCCTAAATACAAATACTGGTAATAGACTTTCATATCTCCCTGAATTTCATTACATATGTATGTCAAGTTAAGGTCACAAGACAAAATACTTTCATGATTATTCTTGTAGAACACAAAAACTATGCATTCTGAAATTGTGAACATTAAAAACCTGCAAAATTTAATAGAAATTTGACAACACTAACATTTTACAAACACATCCAAATAAAATTAAGTAACAGGAATAAAGAATTATTTAGAGATTTTTATTTATTTTATAAATGGAATTGTATTTACACTTCAGAAGTTTGTGAGTTAACTGCTTTTAAAAGATAAATGACAATAGGCCTACTTAAATACTAGTAAAAGATTCAATAAATATGGGAAAATTTATTAAGACGGTTTCATCTTACATAGAGGTCTTTTGCTTTGTTTGACAATGATCCTACTGACATCTCATCCACAGATTCTGAGCTGCATTTCTGAGTGGCTAAAGTTTCCTGCTAAGTCCATGCCTATGCCAGCAACATGCCATTTACTGTAACTAGCAGCACACTTACAATATTACCACTAAGACCATGACTGCAAAATTTTCTTTAATGTTCAAGTTTACCTCTCACTCACATACCACGAGATTTAATAAAACTAAACACTTATTTTAAAGTATGAGTACAAATACTTCAACTTTGAAGGGTAGTCTCTTTAGGCTTATAGACTTCCTCTGATCCACATCCACACAATCTCAAGTGGCTGTGAATACACTAACAATTTCACTATAAGTGAGAGTTCCCACTCATTTGGTGAACAATTAATTACCATTCAGCGCCAAATATGCTCAAGACACCATGCTAATCATTGGGAAAATGGCCACTGCCTTGCCTCGTGGAACTTAGATTTCAGTGTGTTAAAAAGGCATCAAAGAGGCAAGAGAAATTATCCTAATATTTAAGCATGATACATGCGTTAAAGGAAGACACACAGAGCAATCATGCATCCTAGCAGGCTTAGTGTGGACGGGATAGTTAAGAAAGTTTCACTGAAGAAGTCTGCATAGGTTGAGCCATGAATTAGGATTAGCAGTGCGATGGAGGTTGCTAGAAGGGTGTAAGGCATGAAGGCAGGTAGGGTGGAAAAGAAGGTGTGAAACCCTTCTGACAGAGGCAGTGTGTGGGGATTCTGGACCAGAGCAGGAGACCAGTGCATCTGTCCAAATGAAAAGCAAGTATAGTTTGAGGACTAGAAGAAAATGTTGAAAAGATAATGTTGGAGAGAGTTATGTGGTTTTTACTGGTATGTAGGTAGAAAGCAAGAAACTATAGAAATAAGACATTAAAATAAAAGGATAAATTATCTCCAAACCTGTCAGACATGATCAGACTAAGGGAATGCAAACTAATTAAAGCCCACATCAAAATGAAGAAAGCAAATTTCAAATTTAATTTCTTTTGTGATAGCAACCTAATTCCTATTGTTGCTGGACAGTCAGTATATGGAGAATATTCTTCTTGGCCATGCTACAAATGTCTTTAAGTACACTTTAAGAAACTATTTCCATACCTCTGCTCCAATTTTTAACATTAATTACCAATTCCTATCTTAAGTATATAGTAGTTTGCACACTGCTTGAAAGATCAGAGGAAAAAGACAGTCGTACTAAATCTTGATGACACGATTGTAAAATTCCATGCAATTGGCTTTCAGAGAAAGAGCATGTAAGACAATAGAGAGCAATCAAGACTTTAAAAGGAAAAGTCTCAGCTTGGGCAGGAACGCCAGAGACAAGGACACTGGGTAGCAAACACCCACTTGTTCTTTAGAAAGAGAAAAGGCCATCACTAAGGCCTGCACCCCTTAACTTCATCACTCACCACAGTCTACCTGACAGTATGGTACAGAAGGGGTGGGTCCCCATCCCTGGGGATGTGAATTGATGCAGAGCCCTGGCCTTGGAGAACCTGTCACAGGGAGCAGCAGCGAGCAGGGTGTGAGAGCAGCAAAGCTCCGCCCCCTGTGAGTACGCTCCTCTCAGGTGTAAAAGCCACTGGGAATCAGACAGGAGGCGGAGCTTCCCTCCATTTCTAACTGCGTAAGAAATACTTCCCACCAAACATCCGGCCCTTAGGATAATAGTCTCCAGCTAGATCCATCCCTAGTGTCAAAAGGGTGCAGACAGCTGCGCTAGGGGAACGGTCTGGCAAGGGATTTATCTAAGAAAAGGTGAAAAAAGCTGGAGAGCCCCTCAGACAACTAACTGCAAGGCAACTGCTGATAAATCAGAGTAATCTGTGGATCTGTCCCTGTGTGCCACTGTAGCTCAAGAGAAAAGGTCATTGGGAGCCTGGACATCAGAGCTGGTGGACCAATGACACCTGTGGGTCAAGCTGACATCTCAGAGAGATACTTAGGTGATCTTGCCCATAGGAACCACTTTGAGGATAGCAAGAACATCCCAAAAAGTGTGTGGCCATGAGATAGAAATGAAGATGACTCGCGAGCTCAGGAAAGATTAGCTTGATGGCACCTGGGCTGTGCACACACAGGAAACGCCATGTCAGAAGCCACCGCCCACTGCAGGGTCGCTGCACTCCACTCAGCTGCTGGATGTCTGACATGCCAGGAACTACTCAGTAGTCAAGAGGAAGCCATACACATTACTTGCTAAGTAAAAGGACATTTTTTCTTGCTGTCCCTCTTCTTCCTCTCCTTGCTTCACCAGGGCCTCTCAGTCCCTGGACCTCCTCACCTCTGATGGTGTTGTTCTCCACTCTATCCAGGCCCGAAGAGCATGATTTTACGTTTGACTTGGTCTTTGTCAGTAGGTGTCCACTCCTCTGAACCTCTTTCAAATACCATATCCTTTCTTCTGGAATCGTCCAGGCCTTGCCATTTCTTAGCTCTGCTGGGTCCTCTGGGGGCCACATTCCCACAGCTCACCGCGCGGCTCATTTGTCTCATTTGCTCATTTTCTTCCCTGTTCAGTGAAGTTCCACTTACAATGCCTTCAACTCCATTTTCTTTCTTTGATATTGATTTCATACTGGACGAGTAAGACTTATACTTTGGTTAATACCTAATCTTGACCAAGCCCAAACAGTTAAAAAAGCTAGAGAGTGAAATAATGACAATGATGCTGAGTGTTTTTTTTTTCCTGAAATTCCTGACAATACCCCAGTAGGCTGCCTGGTAATCCTCCTCAAGTTAGCTTGCTCTTACTCTCTTAATGACACTTTCACACTCCTGTCTCTCTTCTCAAACCGTGACATCTTCACCTTTTCCTCGCTCCCTGCTGATACCTTTGCTTCTTACTTCACTGAGAAAACAGAAGGATCAGAAGAGAAATTCAGCATCCTGCCATCACCACACTCACCAAGCTGTGCCATCCAACCCCCCTACTGTTATAATGAATGAAACATCTACACTCCTCTCTCACTCAATGCTTGGCCTATGCCCCCAATCCCCTCCACTCCTGTAATCATCCACTGCACCCTCCCCCACATATATCTCTCCCCTCTGCTGGGGCATCTTTATTTTCACATATTCAATAATATCATCCATCTTAAAGAAGCAACTTCCCTTAAACACCCCCCATTATAAGCCTCCATTCACAACAAAACTCTTCGTTCTCTCTCTTCATTGTCATTTTCTTTTGCTATTTTGTTTAGAATTTATGCCAAGTAGGTTTTCATCCACATCATTCAACCAAAATCTCTGTTAGTCAATAATAATTGCATGCATGGAGGCAAGATCCACTGGACATTCATATAAGACACTATTAGACACCAGGAAAAGTAAAATGAAGGAAACAAAATCATACTGTCCTGAAATGTAAGAAATAGCATCACTGGTGTTGCTAACGCCCAGATAACTTGAATGCCGATTTACTAGACTAAAATTTCCATCCATAGCAAGCAAGTTAAAGAAAACCTCTAACAGACAAAAACCCAGTGCATTTATCCTAAATCTATATGTGCGTCCTAACAGAAGACCTTCTGAAATCTGATCTGTTAATGTATTTCTGTGGTCAATGAAGCATCCCCAAATCATCTCATGTAGTCCATGAATCAATTTTAGCCAGCATTTTCCAACTCATTGACACAGATACACATACGACACCGTACATAATAACCTTCCATGTACAATACAGAAACAACACAATGTGTTCCCGTTAGCTTCCTTGGCTTCAGCGCCACTCCTACATACTAAAGGAAACGAAGGAGACAGATGGGTAATGTTGTGATCACTTGGTAACAAAGTCAAATGGCAAAATCATCTTTTTGCCAAGAGCAGAATTCCTTAAAGGTTTGTAGAGGATATATTTCTTGTCATTACATAAAGCAATTTATGAGTGGCAAACATATAGATATAAAACACTGGACTTGAAAAATGTCTAATAACATTCTGGAAACCTTATTTTATAAAGAAGGAATTTCATTTCCAAAAGAAGCCAAGTAATATCCAAGATTGCAAAAATATGAATGTGATTTAAATAAAAAACAAAAACAAAACAACCCCCCCTAAAAAAAAAACCCAGAAATCTAGATTTTTTTTTACACTCTTCTACTGTACATTCTCTTCTGGAACGTCTTCTATATCAGCAGGATGTCCTGGAACATATTTTAACTGAATTAATACAAACAATGCCAATCTCTCCTCTGAGATCCAAACCTGCACATTTATCTGCTCAAAAATGCTTACACTGAAAGATACCTAAAAGGTATCATAAAATTTAAGAAGCTCAAATGCAATTTTTGTTCCCATCTCACCCAAATGTCCTGATCAACCATTTTCTCAGTACAGGAAATACTTCCACTCAATTGCATGAATCAAGAATCCAGGGTTTATCCCTGTTTACCCTTTCTCTTTTCTGTTTCACCTATTATTAGTAGGCAGCGCCATACTATCTAACTTCCAAACAAGAGCCCTTGCCTGGAAACAGTTCTCCACTTCCCACCACCACTGTAGTCCTGCACGCTGCCATCTGTTCCTCAATCCCCAAGACAGCCAACTGCGTGGGTTGGCTTCTTGCCCTTTTAGACCTGAACAGCTCAACAGCTCACTCCCTACTGCACCTCCTCTTCGAAAACTATGACTTGGGCAACATCAGTCATTTACATACAATCTTCCAATGACTTCCCATTATGTTTCAAATTTCAAGTTGTATGCTTAGAACAAAATTCAGTTCTTCTCATGGTACTCAGATGCTGTATGTCATTATCTCACCTATTTATCATAATGTCTTGTCCTCTCTCTTTTATGTGTTCCAGTTCCACCATTGTCTGCCTGTCCTGCCAAGCTCAGTCTTCTACACCTCCTCCCTCCCTCCCCTCTTTCCTTCCTTCCTTCCTTCCTTCTTTCCTTCCTTGCTTCCTCCAATTCCTCCTCCTCTTTCTTTTTCTTATTACTTTAGTACTCAGGGCCTCAGCATCAAGTTCCACACTGAGCCCTTTGTATTTTTTATGTTGAGAAGATTCTCACTGAGTTGGCCAGGTTTGCCCTGAACTTGCAGTCTGCCTCCCTTAGTCCCCTGAGTAGCTGAGACCACAGGTGTGTGCAACCGTACTCAGCTTCTTTTCTTCAAATCTTTACGTGCCCAACTGGGTTCACATTGTATCTTATTGTTGTAACTGTCTCACTTACATATTTTCTTTACAGCTGTCTTACTGCTTAGTGTTATAACACTATTTTTGTTTATAGTTGTGGTTATGTTCCTTGTTATAATTTAAAATTCATGATTGCACAAACTTATTTCTTTTCATCCTTTCATATCCTGGTTCCTAATACTTTCTGAGGCACCTAGATGTATTTACATAAATATCTGACTTTTAATGCTTAGTAACTGTTAGAGATTGGATCTGAAATGTCCCCTAAAAGTCTCATGTATTTGGATATTGTGGGATACCTATGAAACTGTATGCTGCTGTGAGGTGGGGCCTGGTCAGATGGGCGGATCACTGGGCAGGACCTAGAAGAATATACACTAACTCCACGCTTCCTCCCTTCCTTGGCTTCCGGTCTGCCATGCCACACACAGCCATCCTCAGGTTATACCTCCAACACGTACTCCACCATTGCCAACCACCCATGAATAGAAGGAGACCTTCCCAAATCATGAGATAAAATAAATCTTTCCTCCCTTAATTTGTGGATGTCAGGTACTCTGTCCCAGCAACGAGAAGGTAATTGATAGAATAACAAAGCTTTTACATTGTTTTCATGGCATTAACGACTGAACTGAGATTCCAATCTGAGCTATATCTCCAGTCATTTTTATTTATTTACTTCTTATGTTGAGACAGGCCCCTGCTATGTCTCTGTATTGCCCATGCGTGGCTTGGAACTTTTTCACTTTTCCTCCTAGATTATGAAGCAAGGCCAAATGTCTACATAAGCCACAACTACCAATTATCATGTCTTCTGGAATGAATGGTCCTCTTTTAAGGATTCACAAAATGCAAAAAAGATAAGTAGGATGTCCTTGGGCCATTCTGAAAAATACAAATGCACACAGGGAGTTAACCTACACTTCTTATTTTAGGTATGTAACAAAGGCTGTTTTTATTTAAACATCCAAATTTACTAGACTGGAAAAAATGACCAATTATTATCAGTCAGGAAAATCTACAAACATTATAGAGAAATTCTATCTGGCAGATTTGACTTACTTCAGATTTTTAAAATGAAAAGTTACTGAGTGCTCTTTGTAAGTATTCAGATTACGCTGTTTTCTATGTGTTTTTGAACTACAAATATTACCGTTACAAAGATGCCATAGCTAGCCCTTCCCTAATTTGTACTGCCGCTGAGTGGCCCCAGATGTGGCAAGGACATGCCTGCTTACTCTCAGTGGGGTAGCAGGGTTTCTCTTTGGTTGAACATCTGGAGGTGATCCTCCAGCAAAGTTGAGCTGTTGCCTTGCTGGCTAGAAAACAGAGGAAAGAACATCTGTGTGACAGATAAACGTGAAGCCTGTGTGAACCTCTGCTGAGGCTCCATCTGTAACCCACGCCGCGCGCCACCCGTCTGACACCAGGTGAGTTACTATGGTGGGGACTCCAGCTGAGGTGGAGACTGCACAGCTTCTCCATCTCCTTTTATCCATGCTCTACTCATCTGTCAGCACGTCTCTGTACTCTTGATGCTACTGTACAGCAGCTGTGCTGGACACAGAGTGCACAGGCAGCATCTGACCAGCAGGGATGGGGACATCACACAGAGAGCATGGTACATGAACCACAATTCTAGTACCATCAAGGATCACAACTACCATCCTTAATTTTTACCTGTGCTTGCTGGAGTTCGAAAAGAATCAATAATTTCAGTGATTTACATTCTCGGACAAACATCACACATTCTACTGGCAAAGGACATGAAATTTATAAAAAAAATGATTGAAGGCAGTATTGTTCATCTTTACATATTAGTATTAGCACACTGGGTTTGTCTCTATGAAAGTCAGAATGTTTGGTACATGAGTAGACAACTATGCAAGCTTAAGTGTTTTTAAATACAAATTCTTAAATTTTATTAAATTTAGTTCTTCCTATAGAAACCTCTCATATCCCCACAACTATCTTCAGATACCAAATATTGAGTAAGAACCAAATCTTGTAAAGAGGAAGGGTATTTCTGACAAATATTTGATTGTCTGACATTGTCAATAAACAAATACAAGTATTAGAATGGGCTTATTCATGCAAACTTAGGCTCAGTGCAACTTATCATTTTCGTATTTTGATTCAAATTTTAAGACCTTTTACTTCGGCAATGGCAATAGCATATTTTTTTTTCTTTTAAATAAATGTAATATTCTTCTCCGGAAAATAAAACCTTTCTCTTAAGCTCCAAGGAAACTAGATTTAAAAATAATGATAAAATTCTGTCTCAATGCACAAATAGATGAGGTAGGTACCAACTGTTCTCAAAAACAACATGCAAAACTTGGAGGGCTTTCAAGTGGAGAGGTCTGCTTCGAGAAGAACTCCAGCCTCAACCCAAAATAATCCATGCCATTTCACTTCTGTGCTTTGCAGAGAAACAATAAGAAAAACCCAAATTAAACAACAGCAGAAAGATTTTTTAAATACTGGCTCATTATTTACCTAATTAAAAGTTTAAGCTGACAAATATCCTTTCTTACCAATATGGATGAGGTATAAAATTAATCAAAGAACCAAGCGATTTTTTTTTATGTGGGTGGTACTAGGCATTGAACCAGGGTCTCACACATGCTAAGCAAGCACTGTACCACTGAGCTACATCCCTGGCTTCTCCTCTCCTGTACTTCAAAGAGTTGAGACAACTTGTTGGTAAAATACAGTGGGCCTTTAACTTGCAATCTTACTGCCTCTGCCTCTTCGGTAGCTAGGATTACTGGTGAATGCCACCACACCTGGCCCAAGTGAATTTTTAACAAATGTTTCCTATTTTTTTTTTAACTCTTAAATGACTGGCCAAATCAATGCTTGCAATTAAAATACCCTTTATCTGGCTCTCAAAAGTTCCAAATATTTCACTAAAATAAATGTTTCAGGCTGAGGGCATGTATCAGTGGTTAGGGTGCTAGCCTTGCATGTGCAACATCATGGATTCGATTCCCCAGAACCACATAAAAGTTGGCCCAGGGATGGCGCACACATGTAATCCCAATATTTAGGAGGCTGAGGCAGAAGGATGGCTGTGAGTTCGCATCCAGCCTGGGCTATATATTGAGCTCATGATCTAACTCGATTACAGCGTATAGCCTATTCTCAAACAAACAAACAAAGAAGTTTTCTTCTAGAAAGTTTCCTTTTGCTAGTTCAAAATAGCTGTCCACCCATTTCTTCATTCTTCAAAAAAAAAAAAAAATGTACTGGGAACTTGTTGTACAGGAGGCCTTCAGATGAGAATTACTGATTAAGGAAGAGACTGAGTAGAGGAGACAGAAAGACAGAAATAAGCAAGGTAAAAGTCAAGCTGGATGTGTTTCTGGAAGTGACGGAGGAAGGGCTGAGTGTGCCCATCCTTAGTTTAGATGTGCTACAAAGGCTCCTCTGGAGAGGGGAGGTCGGAGCAGAGACAGCCTCAGAGGAAACTGGAAGGAGGAGCCTTCCATACAGAACTGCAACTGGAACTCAGAGTAAGGTGAAGGAGCAGTAAACGAGGGTGTGGGAGGGAGGCGCAGCCTTGACTGCGGCGTGTGCACACACTGCATTCATTTAGTGAATCCTACATTCACTAAGGAGCAAATGGGGAATTTAAAGCCATCCATGATAAGATTTGGCTTGCATTTGCAAGACATTACCCAGTGGCTACTGAAGAAAGAAGGTAGGGAGGCAAGAGGAGAAAGGGAAAACAGGCTTAACAAGAGGCTATCAAAAGAATTCTTGTGGTTTCAAACACAAAGACCTATTTTCTTTTCTATTTTCTTTTATGATAGTGTCATTTTCTATCCTTTAATCTTATGTAATAGATTTTTTTCCATGATTATTTCCTTTCCACTTTCAGTTGATTATATTTCTCTTTTTGTTTATATTAATCATCATTTTTTTCTCCTTTGCCACTTAAGGTAGAAATTAAAAGTAAAGTGAGAAAAATCAGTTTTGTTTTGTTTTGTTTTTGCTTGGTGCTTTTAGGTGGAACTTAGGACAGACAAGATCTTGAAGCCCAAGACCCTGCAAAAACTCTATTCCTCTTCTTCTCTCCTGGCTGAGCAACCTGTTGCTTTGATAAAGTGAAGAGTACCTGAAGCTTTGCTTGA
The DNA here is from genome assembly GCA_004027205.1 of Ctenodactylus gundi. Classification (NCBI taxonomy): domain Eukaryota; kingdom Metazoa; phylum Chordata; class Mammalia; order Rodentia; family Ctenodactylidae; genus Ctenodactylus; species Ctenodactylus gundi. Next base: position 201,057 of record PVKB01000108.1, read on the forward strand.
TTTTTGGGGAACAGCACAAACAGCACAAGTATACAGGAAAATAGGGGCCCAGTGAGTCTGGACTCTTCAGTTTTGCAGAGAAAGCCAAAAATCCAGATTTTTATTGAGAGTCTATTTCAAAAGACCAACCAATAATTTGAAAATCTTTTTTAAGATACCAGGCAGGGCAAAGACAGCCCTGAAATGGGACCAGTCCAGAGATGGAAGGCTTACATCTTTTGATAATAATCCTGTAAGCCCCTTCTTGCCTGAACATTTCATGGTTTATATCATTGTGTGCTCTTAAAATACACCATCTACCATACTTGTGATTTATGTGTCCTTGGTTTAAAAATTCAACTACTTTGCCAAGAGTTGGAGATAAGGTAGAAACCAAGCCCAAAGGAGCAGCCCAAAGGGATCTGTGGAGCTGATATGGCGATGTGCAACTCAACTGTGGGGCTAGTAAGATGGCATGGACTTTTCAAAACCCACTGACCTGTTCAACAAAGGAAACACATTTCAGCGTGTGTAAATTATACTTTAATAAAATTCAGTCACTAACCATAGTTTTGTTCCAAAGAAAAAACAGGTTATCTTCTTGCTGAATCCATGAGAGCTCAAGCCAAACCAAACAGTTTGATTTGCAGCAAAGTAGCCAGATGCAAAGTGGGAACAAGAGGGACACATGTGCCTTGAAAATGTTCTGGGACTTCTGGACAACCGTTTATACTAACAGAATAAGGACAGCAGAAGAACCTAACGACTGTAAATTCCATAGTGGCTGCCATGCTTATAAGGCACCTTTCCATTTATCTGCTCAGGTAACCCTACCATGAGCCTCGAGAAGTTGCTGATTAGAGAACTACTTTGACCACCGTTGCAAAGCTAATAAATAAGCATGCATGACTTGAGAACTTTCTGTTGGAAAGACTATTATGCATTCTAGACTTTGCGATCCATATAGGCTATGCATTACATACAGCCTCCTTTGATTATAATCATCTGTTTGAATGCCTTGAAGACACTCAAGGGAACACACTGAGCTACATCCTCAGCCACCAGCCACTCTTTAATTTTTGATTTTGAGAAACAGCTGCACTAAATCACTAAGTTGTCCAGGCTCAGTGTGACCTTGTGATCCTCCTGCCTCAGCCTCCCAGAGTGCTAGGATTTACAGCCCTATACCACTGGATGCAGGAGCTTTTTTTTTTTTCCCAATATGCAGCATAATGGTTGTCAGATAAATCTTTGTGAAACACTACTGATTACTCTATGCCAGGGCATTACTTCTAGATGTTAGCTTTCAATTGCTATTCAATAGAATCAAGCTATTAGCAGAAGACATAAGAGGTAGTTAGGTATAGTTAGGTAGGTAGGGTGTAGGTTAGTAGCTAGGGTTTAATGTAGTAGTTTGTATCTCTGAATGTAACTCCTTACAAGCGAATGGGAATCCTCTAGATCAGATGACAATTCAGAGTCAACTCAGAAATCCCTCAGATTTTGTCAGGATTTAGAGAAAGAGCTAAAATATACAGAAAAAGAAATACAAAACCAGAAAATTACAACCTACCAAAAGCCCTAATATCTAAACTGTTACGTACTGGTGGTTTTCACACCCACAGATCACTTAGATATATTAAAAATTCTTTAGTGAGGCTTAATTATTTCATTCTCTCAATGAAACTATTTGTCAAGGTTGGGAAACAAATAAATTATTTGGCTTTCCTTGAACTGCCTCAAATCAACATAAAGCTATGCACATGGTGTAATTCCCCAGATATTTTTTCCCCTATTTTCTTACTTCATATTTGTGTCCAACTATTGCTTTTCTCATTCAATAAAAGTGTGTCTGGCTAGATTAACAGTGCAGAATGAAAAGACAAGGTCGAGCTCCCTCCCTTAGTCTTCAAGTTATGAGAGTAGCACTGGGAATGTTTATGAATGCTACACATTAATCCCTGAAATGGTCATTTTCTTTTCTAAACACAGGATTTCATCACATCTAATAATAAAGCAACAAGCCACTTTCTGTATAGTATAAACCATCTACTTGTAATTATACAGTGAAATACCTCCATATAAATTGTGATGATGTAAGCTGGTACTGTAGTATAAGTGGATTTTTCACAACCCTCTACATACCTACAAGGATCTATTTACACTTGGCTAATCATGTCAAAATAGCACCTATTTAAGGCTACAATCAAACTATCTTCTATAAACCTTTATAGATAGATAAATAATCTCAGAGCCTTTATAATGTTATAAGCTAAGATTGTCTTTCAGTGCCTGCTGAAGTTATTGAACACATTCTCCATCTAATGGGAAAAACGTAATCCTAAATTGGTGGTTAAAAGACTCTTCATGAAAACAAGCTGTCAAGTAGAGGGAGAGAAATTAACCCTGACAACAGTAAAGCCCACTTTCCTAAACGAAAGAGAACCCTGTTCAAGTTTCTACTCCATGTTTCAAAACTTAAAACAAAGCATTTTCCACCCACCCATAGATGAGATGGCAACATTTGCATTTCAGCTGAACCTGATGAAGTCAGTGAACTTCCAGCTTCGGGTCTGCTGAGAACTCCCGGGAGATGTTTGTTCAACCGAAAAAAAAGTACAATGTGGCAACATGCAAGAAAGGAACAAAACGCGTGCTGGCTCTATTGACAACTCCGTCCTGCGTTTCTACGCACCGTTTGGAAAGGCTTACAATCTAACAAGGGATCAAGACATCCTACTGGCAGGTCCACCCGCAGAGGAGGCCCAGTGAGTAACCGGGGGAGGGCAAGGCATGAAGCACTGGGTAGAGGGGAGGGAAGCATGGTTCCTCCATGGTCCTGGCAAACGGAAAACCACACAAAATAAGGAGGGGATCTTCCTTTCTAAAATATTTACTAGCCCTGTTTGTAATTGTGAATATTATACTTACATGTAAATTAGAAAAAGCTCGCCTTCTACGTAGTGATAGAAATGATATTGAAATCATAGCACAAGAGATTAAGAAAAGGCTGTGTCACAAAACCTATGTGGCTATACTAACTCCATTAAGTGGTAGTCCTGTCAACCTGCTCAGTGTACTTAAGTCTTAGAAACCAAATCCCTTGAAATCTGAAAATGAGTTCTTCCTGTCGAAGGGACAATACATACAATTGAAGGGACAACTGAAAAGAGAGTTTAATTCACAGCAGATCCTGCGTCTAAAAGAGAGCTGGTATTACTCTAATGTTAATTAGGTATCTCAAGATATCTATGAAGACGGTAAGGAAAAGAATTAAGCACAATAAAAAACAATAACTGGTAAATGGTCTAAACCTAATTATACTCAAAATCTGCCCACAAAGTTAGTAATGGATAGAATCCAATTTATTAAGGAAAAAAAAGTAACAGAAAGAATAATGTGGTGTTAATTCAAATACATGTAATCTTTTGGAATATACATACCAATAGAATTCTTATTTAGACTTCTAGGTAAAATACAGACTTTTATTAAATACTGCCTACATTACAACTGACTTCAGGGGCATTTTATAAGAAAAAGACACACAATATGCTATGTCTGTTTGTGACTGCTGGCATGAAAGCAAGTATTTTCTTAAGTCCCTATGGATGAATGGTTGGGAATAGAAATGTGTATGAATCATGAGGGATCATGGAGACGATGTTACATTAAGAAATTATATTAAAAAATTAACAAAACATATACTAATTGAGCAAACAGTCAAATTCTCTTCCAAAAGTCAAATGAAAGCTTTCAACTCACTCATATCCAGCATGCAAGCATAATCAGACTCACTGTGCTGGTCTGAATATAGCATCAACCTGTTTTAATGAGGGCAATCCAGGACATCTGGCTGGCCTCTCATTTACTGGTCTTGTCTAAGATTGTTTTTTATTATGGTAAAATTATATTCATGTCAAAATGCCTACATAACATACCAATAAATACATAACAAATGCTTGTATCTAGACTCAACCTTGACATATATAAAACATCATTTCATGATTTATGTGTGTTTTTTTAAGTGTTGGCTTTTATCCAGTCATAGGAATGTGTAAGATATTTATCACAGAACATATGAAAGACAGAAAAGAAAGAATGAAAGAAATACAAAATAATCCAGAGAGTTAACTAAACAAGTCTCAAATACTATCTCCTCAAAGAAGTAATTTCCTTGTTTGCATCCTCTATCGTAACACTAAACACACTGCATTACAGTTTATACAAGTCATTCACCCTCTACTTCTACAGTAGACATCCCACAAGAATACTCAATGTTGTTTTCTTTGTGCCTAAAATAAAGTTACACAAATAAGAGTTCAACAACAACGTACCAAGTGAATACACACACAGATTGTTATTTTACTTAAATAAATAATGAACAAAAATTTTCTCAAAATTTCTGCTCATGGAGACTTAATGTGATGAATATGAGAAACATAAATATTAAACAATTAAAATTTTAAGCAAAACAGAAAGTATTAGGCACAAATTAATGGTATTCCATTAATATCTAACAGAGAAATAATTTAAAGAATAACACATCATGAAGCAAGGGTGGGGGAAAACTATATTGAAAACTATAGGCTTGCAATAAAAATGCTGAAATACTAACTAACACTCAAAGATGTGACTAAATATTTTCCCTGTTATTGTGCAGACAATGGTTCAAATATTCCTTTAAAATAGTTAAGATGGCCAAAGAATTGTACTATTTTTTAAATCAATCATAGATTTATGCTATCAGAAAAAGAAATCTGTGGTAAAACTGAAACTTGAGTTGGGCCCAGAAAAAGATTACCAACACCCTATATTTTTGTTTCCTCTTCTGCGTTAGGGAGAAAATTCTATCGTGGAAGTATTTTCTTACAAAAGCCAAAACAAAATTTATTGGCAAAAGCAACATTCTTCTGGTGTTATTATAAAGCAGCTCTCATTTTTTGAAAAGGTTTACCGAAATGTAATTTATCATAGTACAAACATACCACAAGTTGGCAACGGAAACTGTCTGATGCATTTCTAAATTTTTAAAATGTCACAAAAAACAAAACAAAGCAATACAAGCTATGATTTTTCTCATGACTAAACTTCTCAAAAGACTTTCAGTGAAAACAGAATATTCAAGGGCAGAGATGAATCATTCTGACAGGATTTCCTCTCCACTCCAACACTGTCTGTCCTTTCCAATGTCCCCCATTATTTACTAGAGGATACAATAATAAATATGCTACTAGATACACTGTGGGGAAATGTCTAAGTCTGTCAGTGCATACGTAACAATTATAAGAGAGAAATAATCTTAGAACACTCAAATATTACATGTAAATGTCATTAAAGGCAACAGGTAGGTAAATCATCCGGTAGCATTAAAGTATTTTCAATTTAAGTAGATGATAGATCATATAACTGCATAAAAATCTTCAAAAATGTCATGTCAACTATGTGCCTAATTCTTCTAAAGACTATTACTAATTCAATTTTACCATTACACATTTTATATATATATAAGTACAGAGCAAACTAGATTTAATCCAATGTTGGTTGAGAGGTCAACCTACCTTCTCCTTCATTTCATTTGATTTTTGCTTGCCTGAATCTTAAACAGAAGAACTATTAAAAGTTATTTTAAAAATTGAGAAAATAAAAGACATTTTTAAATGCTACTTGTACACCTATATTTTCAGGTATTCTTATATTTCCTACTATACTAAGTATCTCCTCAGTGAGGTCAATATATGACAGTTTCCACAAATTTAATAAAGGTTCATTTATTGTAACAGGGGAAATGACATGGATAAATTTCTATGGTTATTTGTTAGTAATGAATATTCTAAATGGTTAGAATATACAAAGTGTATTATTTTATTAGATAGACACTTCTTAGCCTTTGGCATCTAAGTTATGTCCTGGATGCAAGGCAAAATAAATGTCCTCATTACCCCAGGGGAGAAGGGTGAACAGTACTAGTTTACTTCTTGATGGTTTTACTGGGAATATTTCAAAGTAGGACGGGGGCTCAGTATTTCTTTTTAATAAGATTCTTCTCTGTCTCTTAGACAATTGAGGGTAGATAAAATATTTTCAACATCTGAGAGTACCCAATGTGCACGGGCCACTTGATTGAACATATGGAATATGTACTTAGAAAACACGCCAACTGGGGAACTGCTTGAGTAATCTAAACACCCAAGCTGAGAGGGGTTAGCACAGGAAGATCAGCTTCATACTTTGAAGTTTTCTGGTCTTCATTTTGCCTAATTAAGACAAGATTTAATAATCAAACCACTGTACAAACATGCACCTAAAAGTATAGGTTTGTTTCTCATTTTGGGGAGAATTCTTTACAGGTTCCACAGAATTAGCTCCACATGGGAAAAGGTCTCTGATAAGATTTGTTGTTATCATTGCTAACATGCAAATGTCCTGCCTCGTTTTCATCTTAGTTTCACCCTGTGACTGGAGTTAGCCATCTGCCTGTCATAATCTCAAGTGTGATGCCAAAACAGGAATACTCTGATACTAGCATACCATCTGAGTCTGAAATGGTGGCGATTCTAAGTCAGAAATAAAACACTCCAAAATATTCTTAAGGTATTTATGGAAATTATTTGTAGCCCATGATTTCAAAGGGATCCTTATACCCAATTTATTCATAGCAGACTATACATGCCCACATATTTTGAGGAAAGACACAAATGAGTGACAAAAAAGTTTATCTCTGATCCATTACTAATTTTGTAAGCAAACTTAATTCAGACTAAAAGATTACGAGGCAAAAATGTAGTATTATCGATAAGCTCTCTCACACAAAATTCTTGTGCTGGATTTCCTACAATTTTTTAACAATACCTTATAATTTTGCCTTATGCTGACAGATCAAAAACCAACCGACCAATCTACCTAACTCTACCGTAACATGGCAAACATGCATTAAGTTGATGAGCGTTATGCCATTAGGCAAGAGGGAAGCAGGTTCTCTTCTGACAAGATTGATTTTACAAAAAAATAAGTTGGTATGAAATAATTTGATAAGCTTAGAGAAACTCTACAAAAGTAAAACAAGCGTTAATTTGACGATACAGAAAAAGTCTACAAGGTACAAAGAAAGAAGATCAGTGAGAAAGTTGTCGCAGCCAGCATCCCTGACCCCCGACAATGTCACACGTGTACACACCAGATTTGAAAGCAGCAAAAGGCTGGGCTAAAAAGCATTGCTGTCCAGTACTCTGCTCCCTTCCTAGTTCTGCCCTTGTGAAGATGGTGGCCAGTGAGATGATAAAAACCAACAAAATTTGCACCAACACTACCCAGGATGAGGATATCTCCTTCTGTCATTCCAGGGATGATTAAAGCTTTGCTCCTTGGAGCTCGCTGTGTTTCGTTTGGTTGGTTTTCAATACACTATAACACAGCATTTAATACTAAGCCAAGCTCTCCTTTATCAGTAACCTACATCATTTTCAACGTAACACCTCTGTAACAGACACGTAGGAAATTTCAAAGAAAAAAAGCTTTACTGGTCTTCTCGATACTATTATACTGTGACCATTGTTCCTCTGTGGCTATTTCCGTAGGGGAGCTCCCTAGACTATGGCATGACATGACATTGGCTTTCTATTTCAGCTTAATAAGGCCGCCAGAAAGAAATTATCACAGGTTTCTGAGAATCTGCTTCAAATGCTTTTTGGTAAGGGTGTTCACACTAGGAAGCACATGCAATCTAGATGCACACACACTGCTGAGAAATACCTATTGGTTAACGGTGTCCTACCTGTCATCACTTCTGCAAACTTCTTGACTTGTCAACTTAAGCATATTCAACTCTCCCTCTAGTTTTTATTCAAAAATACCCAAAAATGGAGCTGCATATACATGTGCCTGTAGGCCCTTGTGTACTTCAATAAGCACTCAATCCTAAAACATCTTGCTAGTCTGTGATCTCAATTTTGGCACAAATGTCCCATGAACACAAGGCTGGGGAATGGCCGGTATTCTGACGATTATACATGAATCTGGACAGCCGGCCCAGAGTGGAAATGGCCTTTTTTATGCAAGTGATCCTAACACTCTCCTCTTACACATCTGTCAACAAAGAGAGCCCCACTTCAAAGAGAACCCCATCCCTGGCTAGGATGTTCGGTTTCGGGGTAGCATCTTACTTTGTTCATGTGGATCTGCTGCTGGTATTGTTTCTGCTTCTCCAAGAACTGCTGGTGCTGCTGCTGAATGACCAACTGGGCCAACGTGCTCTGAGGCAAAGGCGCAGACTGGGTGCGATTCAGAGGTCGGTGACGGGGTAACTTGTGGGTACCTCTAATTCCAGGTGAGATTCTCTCTTTTGTTGCCAAAGGAGATTGCGGATGTAGGGGGACTCCACCTAAAAAAAAAGTTCGTGTGACTCTGTGTGTGTTTGCATTTATATCAGTATATATAGACATGTTCATAAATAATTATTCACACACACGCGCACACACACACACACACACACACACACACACACACACACACACACACGAAGCTATTTGCCAAGCAACCATCTGAGGTAGGCCAGGCTAGGTTCATCGGCATTGGTAGGCGTCAGACCACGTGACTTATTAGTACGCCAGTGCGGAACGAATGACGGTTAAGTGAGGTGTGTTCCCTGCGCACCCCACCTAATCGAGCTGGAGAGAGAAATTAAAATCACAGCCTTTCCCCCAAGACCAGGTGACATCGTGAGATAGAGTAAATCTTTACTGGGGTCTTAAACAGTAAACTAGATCGTTGATAAAAGTCCTGAGAGAACCTGGGAACGGCGCCATGATTAATTACCAGCCACAAGAAGCTTTTGCTGTCGCATTTGTTCTTTCAATAATAAATGCTGCAGGAGAGCTTGGTGGCTGCTGTTGGGCTTTCCCTCTAAAGTGACATGCGGATGGCTCGAAGAGGCAGGAATGCTGCCCCCGTACTGGGCAGGCAGAGCAACACCTTGCCTGAGTGTCTGTGTCTCACACTTCTGTTTTTCCTTGAGTGAATTTGAAGCCTGTGTCAAAACAATAAAAATGTTAATCCTCTTTCATACACGTGGGTCACTAGGTCTCTACTTCATTAGATTAGTTTCGTATGCTATAATTTCCCAAAACAAAACTCCCAGCCTACTCAACAGCTGAATGACTTTTAAACTGACTGAATTAACAAAAGAGAAATAAAAAATAAGGTAGAAGAACTAGAAACGTTTAAGTAACTGAATACCAATGTATTGAAATGTAAAGACATTTTTAATGTTAAAAATCATCCTAAGTATAATATTTTAGCGAAACAAGAGCAAGTTCAAGAGGTTTAAGGTACATTGTGGTGGCTACTGTCACATAAATAACAGCATCTCTTATAGTTAAGAATTGTTCAGTGGGCAAATTGAAGACTCTCACCGCAAAAAAATGCGTTGAGGTAATGCTTATGTTAATTAGCTTGATTAGGTCATTCCATAACATACATATGTTAAAGCATCAAGATATAAACCAGAAATACATGCAGTTTTCCCAACAATTTTAAAAGGTTAACAAAGATAAAGCTAATTAAGGCTAAATAAATGAACAGATGAGTTCTAAAATACTTAAAATATATCACTTCAGTAAAAGGTATGTTGGAAAGGTAAATTTTATTTCAGTAGTTAAAGACTGTATCATAGAGATTAAGATAAAAATGGTCTGTAATTCCAGAGCTTTGTGTAAAAGGAACAATCCCCCCTTTCTCTGTACAGGTTCTCTAATAATTTCACATAATTGTAAGTTTCCAGTATTTGATTTTTGAAATGGATTTCTTGAAATAACTCAGTGAAAGGAAGTACAAAATATGCAAGAATTTGATCTGAACATGCATTTTATATTAATTCATAACAGTGTGCCAAACCTTTAAAAATTAAAACTGACACTTCAAATACTTTTGTATAATAAACTACAAGGGAAGTCAGATATCAAATAAAAATGCTATTAAGAACTTGAAATGTATGATAACACAGTAATAAGGCAATAATAATTATATCATCAATAGCAATAATGAATTATCCTATTCAAATAATTTAATGAATGGTGGTCATTTTGGTATTACAAAAGCAGAAGGCTAATACCTCAAAATTATGTGGCATGTTTCCTCTCAAAACTCATGTTTCATCTTTCAAAATTGCTGTGCACCCGAGAAGCAAAGCAATTTCCAGTGATGGAGAAATGGAAGGACAAAGAGGCAAATGGCTTGACTGAGTCACAGAATCAACACAATGTTTAATCTAGGAGTGATGGCTGATCCTGGCCTCCGTTCCTTAAAATTTCCCAGTATTCGGTAGGGAAATAGAATATTAGAGATATCTTTGCCAAAACAATGCTAAGCTTGAGAAATTAATTGTGATGGCCTCACCCACACCAAAATGGAAGCAAAGAAAAATGAAACTTTAACCCAAACCACATTGGCTTATTCATCCAATGGCACCAAATTGTATTACCTTCAAAACATTAAATGGTCTGGCTTTAGTACTTGGTCCTTTGGGAAGAAAATTTCCCTGACCACATTAAAAATGGTGCACGAGTGAGTTAGCAAGGAGGGGTGGGTAGACCATGCAAAAAGTAGTGGCAACAAAAGTCTATTCATGTGTCCTGGGAAGTACTTGGCTAGTACTTACTTAGCTTGAGAAGAGATAGGAAAAATGGGAACAGAAAAACATTAATGAGACTTGTAAATATTATCTATGAAAATTTATTTTAGTCTCATTCTTAATTCCCATTTTTTACACTAGAACCAATTATAAATGCTTCCTGTAGAATTTCAAGGCCAAAATTGAAATCAAAAGTTTTTTAAGCATTTCCCCACATATAAAATGGCATCTTAATTTCATTTTCTTTTCATTAGTCCAAGGTCATTGTATCACATGAAGTAAAATTATATTTCATTAAAAATCCAGATATGAAAATAATGTCTCTTAGGTTAAGTTTTCACTATGTATTGGAAATATATAAGTCTGACAAGCCAGACTTAGTGGAGGACTTTTCACAAAATACTGACAAATTTGTGACAAAGGGTGGAACAAATTTCTTTTTAAAACTAAGATATTACATGGTCTCTGTCTATGTATTATTTAATTTATTAACTTTTCAATGATAAATTATTGAAGGTAAAAACCTACAAATCTTTTACAAAAATCAAAATTCATACTTTATAGAAATGTGCATGAAGCAATCATAGCTCTGATTTGGTAGGACAACAATTACCTCCAAGATTCTATTTCAGTTGTCAGGACTTTTAAAGTAACTAATTCAGTGTGACTCTCCTGGGAATAGTTTAATGTTTTTCTTAGAGAGTTTTACCAGATATGTACTCTTCAGTACTGCAGAGTCAGGAATTTGTATTCCCAAAATAAAGTCATTCACAAACAAATTCTACAAACATATGCTGCTCTGCTTTAAAAGCTGTATGTACCTCACTGGCCTGGGTGTGGGCCAGGTCTGGTAATTGCTGGTTGTGTGATCTTAGGCTTTTACACTCTGCTACTTCAGGCTTGCTCTGTTGTAAGAAGGTGGGCTGGAGTCTCTGTTGCCCAGGACGGTTGTTTGGAGCTAACAAAATATTATATCTGGACACTGCTTCGTTTTTATGTTCTACACCATTATAGAAGTATAATGGTTTTTTAACATAGAATTATGTCAACCAATATAATTTTGTGATTTGTATTTCAACTGAATACCTCTGAACAATGCAGGAAGTCACAAAAAGTGAAGAAAAGGTTGATGCCAATGAGATTTTTCTCAAGTCTAAATATACAAGAAATGACAAGGAGTTGCTGTACAAAGACACCCCGTGGCCAGTTAGAACTGAGGCTGCGCAAGCACTTACGTTGAGCTGGGATGGCCCTGCTGGGAGTCCCAAGGTGATATTGGGCAAAGAAGGAGAGGTATAAAGACTTAGCAGGTTCATGGAATCTTCATGAATCAGAATGCGTTGCTGTGAAACCAGCTGCTATTAGAGAAAATTTGAAAAAAGAGAGAGTGTCTTATGGTATATCTCAGTTTCATTGATCTTACTGTAAAAGGTTCACATTTTGTGATGGGTTTTATATTACTATAGCTAAAAAATAAATCCAAGTTCCATTTTATAACTTCTATATCCAAGAGTTATGACATAAAAGTAAAAATTTTCACCACCTGTTATAAAATCTAAAAAGGCTTCTATCTTCATTTTGTAAAATTCATTTAAAAAGCTCCTGCTCTTATAGAATGTAATTGATATGCTTATCAGCTACTGACCAAGTACCACAATCAAACTGGGTAATTCTGATGCTAATCCATAGACTTTTTACCACGTAGTCAAGCAAACTATACATACAGCTATTATCTTCATTTAAGTCAAATCCATAGAGCTGTAGATACCACTATGTATGTAAGGCTTATGGAATAAACCATCTTTTTAATATAAAAATGTACATTTCAAATACTCTGTGCGGTGCTTCTTTTAGATCATTCTCATTCAGAAACTGCTGAAATGTTATGGGTTCCCTGTCCCACAATAACCTTCATTTACACTAAAGTGCCCTGAATGTTTTGGCATCACAGTGCCTTTTGCAACAAATGCCTCTTTTTTTTTTTTAAATCCAATACTAAGAGTCATGTTTTCCCACATGTGGCCTAATACGGTTGCTTGAATTACATTTTCTGTTTAACTCTTGCTTCCCTCCCAGAACTTTTATACAATAAGAGTTACAAAGGTCTTATTAGACCAAGGAACTCCTGCCTGATATGGACCCCAGGGGAACAACATCCCTGAAAAAGAATACTCCATGTAACAGTATGACACAGTGACTGCTTTCTTCCCAAACAAAAAGCATATGGGACTCCAATAATAGACCACCTCCGAGAGGGATACTGCACACACGGGCTTTGACTAAAGTAAATATAATAACTTGTCAAGCATGTTTGGGGGAGCTGTAGATTTTCCTCTGGACAAATCTGGGATATCAATTAACTGGGGAAAATATCACGTGCTAATACAATGCAACCTCAGAATGTCACCGAAGAATGATGCACCACCAAAACACAGGATGTTATTCCAAAACATCATCTCCATCATAGGCCTGTTTGGAGATGAGTCCCAGCCTTAACATAATAAAAGCAGAAAGTTAAATGTGAGGTTTTCTCTGCATAACTTGGGACTCCAAGCTAACTCAGATTTTATTTCTCCTTGAGAAAAGACTACATCAGATATTTCTGCACGAAAATCAAGAGAGGTACTCAAATTGTTGATATTACATAACTTTATTGTGTTACAAAATTCAAGTTGTTTGAAATGCTAACCTATGAAGACTACTGGAAAATATTTTTAAAGTATATTATGTGAGATTGCAACTTTATCTCAGGAGCTATCAGCAATAGGTGCAGAGTTGCTTTAAAAGAAGGCAAGCTACTATTTCACTCACATAAATAAGCTTTTAACATTAATTTTTTATTATAGTATATATACTGGAACAGGAAAAAAATATCTTAGGTATTTTAACTCGATCTCTGGTAACAAACACTAATTTAAAATAAATTACTGGCATTCATAGAAGAGAAAATACACATGCAAAAATAAGTACTATAGCGGTAAGTTTTGTTCAAGGTTGTATGTGCTTCCCAAAGTACTGAGATTTGTCAAAGACTGTAAAAAAAAAAAGGACATCAAAAAATACCGCAGACCTCACAAAAGAGGTTATCTTTGTATCCAGGAGGAATTCCCACCCCCCTCCCCTCCTCCCTTCCTTCTTTTCTTTCCTTCCATCCATTTTCTTTCCTTTTTTTTTTTTAGGGTATTAAGGAATGAACACAGGGCTTTGATATTGAACTACTTCCCTGGTTTGTTTATTTGTTTATTTATTTATTTTTAGGCAGGGTCTTAACAAGTTAGTAACTTGTCCAGGCTAGATTCAAACTTGTGATCTTCCTACTTCAGCCTCCCAAGAGTCCTGAGATTACCGGCCTGTGCCACTAGGCTTGGTTTCCAGAAGACAATTTCTGTGATACACTCCCACCTTCTCACAGGAAGCGGATGCACTAGATGATAACTGGATTTCTTCTCTTATGGCTGTTTACATTGGTATTGACTAAATAAGAGGACGTGGGACATTTCTACACGGGGCCAGCAGGCCCTTGCAGTTTCACATAAAACTTGAGTGGCCCCATCTCCTTTGGCAATGAACTGGTGTTCAGCACCTAACACACTCCATGCCACATGTCAGGGACCTTTCTGGAGGCTAAGCTCTCCTTCATGGACACTCACAAGCTACCATTATGCTCCTGATGAGGGAATGGATAAAAATGAGCTAAACAATTTTGCTTCCCAGTGAGATAAACAACAAAACTCAGGTGTCATTAGGATGTGTGTACATGACTCTGGAGCTAGTGGAGGACAGGGGGACCAAAGGAGCAAGTAAGAGTGGTGGCCTTTGGGACAAGGAGAAAGACGAGTCTAAGGCACTTATGGAGAGTAGAGTCGGAGTGCCACTGTGAGCCCACTACCCTGGGTGCAAGAAGATCCCTGCGACTTTGCAGATGCCAAGGTTTGTAGCCCATGAAGATAATTCCCAAGGGTGTAGGGAAAGTGCGGTATCCCCCATGCTCACGGAGACAGTGAGTTCTTTTCAGAGACTAACTTGTGTGATATCATGTCCTAGAAACTTCAGGGATCTGGATATTGCTTAGCTTATCTCCTTTAATTCACAGATAAGGAAACAGGCAGTTTATGCGAACTTCAAATGTCTAGAATGTCACTTAGCAGAAATGACAACCCATTTTCCTCAATTTGTCTTCTTTAAATAACAGCTTTTTCAGCAAGGGTTTTTGGTAGAAGCCACCTCCTCATTCCAGGTCAAAGTTTCTTTGTAAAACTGGGTGCCATATTGTTGCCATGTGCCAGCAGGTTGAGCAGGGGAGCATTCTACAGAGACAGTGAAGGATCCTGACCAGCGTTCTTACAAGGCAGGGAGGCCACCTTCACTTAGCACTGTGGTGAGCTCACAGGATTTCAGGCCAAGCCAGGTTTGTCCAGGAAGCCGTTTTGATGATGATCCAGTCCTTAACTAGGGCTATGCTGCTAAGATGCCAACATTTTGCAGTTCTCAACATGAGAAGATGGTTTTATTTTTTTAAATTTTATAATTGGCAACTTCAACTGTAGTTAAATAAAATGGAAATGCTAAATATACGGTGGGCTATGATACAACCTTCATAAAACAATTAATGAGTTTATGGATGGTATTTAGTATGAGGTATACAAAGATATGCTATATTTCACAAGCTCATATGCAAGTCAGATATACAAGAAATTAGAGAACAAACTGGAATGATATATGATGCATTAATATACCTGTATATTGCTATACTGAATTATGATATATGATAATTACTATACCTGTATATTAATATAGCTGAATTATTTTGATGGCACAGAGGCAGGTGTTAATTTAACAGGAGACTTTGATAAGTAACTAGCATTTTGTCAGAAGGAACATGATGTTGAGCTAAAGGGCACAAATCAAGCCTTGTGCTTAGTTAAGGGTTACCAACTCTCATTTTGGTAAAATCCTTCACATTTTTGTTTAATCTCTTTCCTCACTATCACTACAATTAGAAGACCATCTTTTAGGTCACACTGGCAATTCAGATGACTTAAACACACATACAACACAGTTACTTGGAGATTCAATTTCTTTTAAAATGTTCACTGGAAAAAAATCAGAAAAATGGCAATGCTGAATGTTATAGACAAAAGAAAGATTAAACACTCCTAAACACTATTGATGGAACTATAGACTATAGTAATTCTGATGAACAACTGAGTGCTAAAATAATCCTACTAATTTATCACAATCCAGTGATTCCTCTGCAGAGAGCTATAACTTCATGAAATTCTCTCCTTAGGTTGTCAGGATGACCACACACATATATTGAAGTCCTTCTTGGTAGTGGGTGGAAATGGGAGGCTGCCAGCACATCTTTTTGGAGAACAAGTACAGTAGAGTGGCTCAGCATCCACCAAGGATTTTTATGGTGATTACAAATATTCACAGAGTTATAAACAGACCTAAAACCACATGTCAGGTGACAAGAGAAATGAAATGCAACAGAAACATTGCACCATTTATTTACATGCATTGAAATTCAGGAGAATAAAGCAAAAAAAAAAATGCTGTTATGGTAGAGTGCCCATAAACAAAAACATAGGAGAGGATAACCAATGATGGGAGTGAGGAAAACAAAAGTGGGAAAAGAAGTTAAAAAAGAGAGAGAGAAGAAGGAAGAGAGAAAGAAATGAATGATAAGAAGAGGAAGGGCAAGAAGAAGAAAGAGGGATGAAGATAAATGAACGTTTTTTCTTTTAAAGAGAAAAAAAGTCAGCGTATGGCCTTTGGTATAATACTAGCTATGTGAATCAACTACTTTTTACAAAGCTCAATTTACAATTTTCAGTTTAGTGTAGGTTTGGAATAATAACATGCATGAGAATCAACAACAAGAGAATACATACAGTGTTTTGGTGAGAAAAATTACAGACTAGTGACACAAAGTTTTGTAATGTCTTCTATTTGAGCCTACCACTGTCAGCCTGTCAGCCTAGAGAGCCATGCCTTTTCTCCTAGACCACCAACCTCCAGCCTAAGGTCGAAGAACCTCCGACTAGCTGTACCAGGTAACATCTGTGATTCTAAGGATGGCATACAAAAAGCCATGCTCATAATGGTCAATCAACTTTGACTTTAATAATTCTCAAATTTCCAAATTGAGACTATTTAAAAGGAAATCCACATTAAAAAGAAAAAAAAAGAAAATTTCTTTATCATTCAATGTTTTCCTGAGGCTTTAGCGGTATGTTTCAATACTGTATTTATTTTCTACTCTTCTTTCCAACAGCTAGTAGAAAGGTAAAATTGCCATGCAACTAAAAATTAAATAGTCAACAAAAATCTCCTAAGTGTTCATGTTTAATCAATGCCTACAATTACTATAAAACGTATGAGTCCTATATAAATAAAATATTTGGCATGGTTTACATACAAAAGTTTTTAACATTAACTTTACGTTTTGTTAATAATTCTGTTCATATTGACATGTGTTATTCCTAGGAAATGCCAACTATGACATAGAAATCTCTTTTCCAAGGGGCAAAAAGCTTATCTCCTGCCGTCTGAATCCATAGCTCCCCACCCACTCAGAAGGAAGCATACAACATCTACAGCTAATGTCAAGCCAACCATTACGAAACAATAGGCAGATGAGTCATGTGAGACTGGGCAAAACAAGTGACATTTCAGATGATTTTAGAACACTTCACCCTATTATTAGAATCTTCTTTTAAAAACTGTTTTGTGTCTGCTGGAAAAAATTATTTAAGAAATAGCAGAGTAGAAACGGCCACTAATGTTCAGCTAGAAATAAACCAGCAGCTTGGCTACTGTTAAAGAAAAGCTATCAAATAAATCTACTAGAACTAAAGCAACGGTGCTGATACCCATGGAAATATATTTGAACCCACAGGCCCACAATATTAATATTAATAATCAAGTAACTAGAGAGGGAGAGACATCTCGGGCTGGAGCTGGAAATAGAAACCCCTGAGGTTTCAGCTCCCAACGAAATTTACAATGAAGGAAGCAAGTAGCTCCAACAATCAGAGTTCTGAGACCAAGAAGATGTAAGAAATGAAACAAAAATGGTTAGAGGAGATGGGGCCTTGCTGTCACATGAGGGTTCCTGGCTTGGAGACAAACAAGCTAATGGGTTTTCCCTACCAAGAGTCAGCACTAACAATACCAACAAAAATGAGCTTATTCCGAACTTCCTAATTTACCATCTGCCTTCCAAACACTGATTTCTTACAACAAAGTTGTTGGCAAGTGTTACAATCTTTTTACTACATCAGGAATCTGAGGGCCAAGAGAAGTTTGGCAATTTAACCAACAATGACGGAGGAGGAGTTGGTCTAGGAGCCGCATTCCTGCCCAGCCTTCAACACAAAACACCTATGCACTCTACAGCACTGCTCCGTTTCCTAACCAGGGCTCATTCTCCTTCTACAGCTGTTGTTCTTTTATCTAAATTAGACAGGGCATGTAAATTACAAGATGGGAGGTTTCATTGTCACCTAGAGTTTAAGAACCTTGGATACAGCCCTGACTTCCCACTTCCTAAGGAGCACAGTGGGTAGAATCCTGTCATTTATGCTGCAACTGTACAAATTAGGTGACATGCTTTTCCACTTACAGGTCACAGAAGAGGGAGCTCATGCAAACATATATTGTTTTACTTTTAAATAAAAACTTGCCTAAATTGCTTCAGCCAAGTTAGCAGAATTAGGCAATTTTATAAACGATGAAGTAGGCGGCTAAGTTTTCAGCATAAAGCGACGTAAATAATATGTAGCAAAAATATTTCTGTTGTTATGAAATCACATTCTATTATTAACCTTCAGAGACATCTGTAAAAATCATAGCAAATTCTAACTGGTGGTTAATCAGGTGTGGCCGACAATATTTTTCTTACAGTGGTTTGGGTGGAAGCATTTAGTGTTACAAAGCTAGGATGTTAATTTGCTTGCTGTCTTGGTCCACACTCTTCTGCCTCTCTCTTATCCAGAATGAATTACACTACCAATCTCGGTCAGTGCAATGCAGCAGAAAACCACATGTTAGCTATCAGAGTTGCATTTCTTGTTCTGGGCCACAGAGAGGCGACCCATCAGTGCAGAAAGGTCTGCCCACCTGGCCTTCTGGATCATAGTTCAGGCACACAATTAATTCATTATGAGGTAAGTCACTGCTTGCTTTTGAACTAGTCGTTCCAGCTTTGGAGGTGAATGTCCTGTCACTGACCTGAAGAAATACCTCTACCCTTTTAAACTCCATTAAATCACATTTCCTTCTGTTTTGTTTTCTTTCTTTTTTTCTCATAGAGAGGGTAGAAGGAAAGGTTTTCAGAAGGAAAAGGGTGGTAGAATATACTCAACAATTAGCTGAAAAGCTAAGTCATCTAAACACGTAATTTATGACAGTAAAGAATTTAGGAATATAAAACTGACTAAAACAATATAAACAACTTTCATTTACATTCTCTTCAAATATATATGTGTGTATATACATACATACATATGTATACACACACACACACACACACACACACACACAGATATATAAAGAATGTCATACAATCTAAGCTACCCCATTTAATTTAGTATCCCAAAAATGCTTAAATTAAAGAGCAAAAAATCTCACTATATCCATTTACTTCAAATTTCACCAATGTGTGTTTCTTATTTTTTATTTTATTTTATTTATTTATTTTTGAGACATGGTCTTACTCTGTAATCCAGCAAATTAGTTCTGAACTCACTATGTAGCCCAGGCTGGCCTTGAACTCTGAGCAATCAACCCGTTTCAGCCTCCCCAGTGCTGGGATTACAGGTGTGCACCACTACACTCTGATAACTTTTACGAAGTCCTGGGGAATTCAACCCAGTATCTTGGACATGTTAGGCAAGCACTCTAACCATTGAGCTACACACACCTCAGCCTTAATGTGTACTTCTTGGCTCTTCTTATATATAATACAAGACTTGTATGCACAAATATCTGGGTGTTTGTAATAAAGGACTACATGGTCCATCTTCTTTAGTAACTACCAAGTCTATTCTCCTCTTTCTCCTTCCTGGACAGCAATTGCCATGCTAACTTTTGCATGCATCACTGTCTCGCCACTTTTACACACGCTTTTACTCTATATTCCCAAACACAACACCATGCTGTCACTACTGCGCCTCCCGCAGCTCAATCATGCCATAGGTGAAGAGCCTGGCCTTCAGAAACTCTGCACTGACACATCAGCTCTAAGAACCACACACCCTGTTGCATTGGTAGCCGCATGTTGTTTGCACTTCCCAAGGTCTCAGAGTCCATCCCAGGACACATTAGAACCTAGATCTCTGGTGTTCATACAGTTTATGAGAATCACATTATTCAAAGCAAGAGGAAATGGAAACCTAAAGTAAAGGGTTTTTGTTTTGACTACTGATAACCAGAATTGTTCTTTCTTAGAAATTGATTAAAGAGTTACAGGGAGCTAATACTAAGATGTAAGGGCAATAATCAAAAGACAATACTGACAACCAATAGTCCTATAATCTATGGTCACAAATATTTGTCAAGGGGCTGGAGAAATGGCACGGTGACTAAAGCACTTGCCGAGGGAGCACAAGGCCCTGATTTCGATTTTTCATCACCACATACAGCTGGGCATGGTAGCACATGCCTATAATCCCAGAACTCAGGAGGCACGGCAGGAGGATTGCCAAGTCCAAGGCTAGCCTGGGCTCCATAGTGAGTTCAGAACCAGCCTAGGTTACACAGTGAGATCCTGTCTCAAAACAAAACAAAACAAAAACAATAACAAAAACAACAGCAACAACAAAACCCGTGAAGTGTTTATTCCATTCAGTATCATGTTTTTGAGATAATAATGGAAAAAAAGAAAGAATGGTATGAAAATGACAAGAAACTGGAATTAGTCACAGGTCCCAGAGATAATAGAGAGCTTCAAAATATTATTCAAGTAGCTGGAAGACAGTCATCAATAAAAGCATTGTCTTTTCTATTTCTGGGCCTTGGACAATTATTTGATGGAGTTTTCTTGAAATCTAGAAGAAAGGCATATTCCTCCAGAGAAAATTCACATTTACTTCTGGTAAATACCTGAAGGGACTACAAATACTTAAAGTGGCTACTTTAAATCAAATGAACAGCTCACGGTTACGTGGTCTCTAATCATACACACACTATTTTGTGGTCATAACTCCTCAGGGAGACAATCCGTTGTCCCCTGTTCTGCTCTGCATGGCATCAGGATTGTTGCAGAATCGGGTGAGGGATGCACTATGTAGCATATATGGGGGAGGGGCACTGAAAGTCCAGCTTGGCCTCAAGACGAGCTCATTAGTTCACCCTATCATCAGTGCTAGGCTTTTCTTCTGTCTCCTGAGTTCTGTGAGGCCCTGAGAACTGAAGCTTAAAACTCAAACAGACAAATGTCCTTAGAGCAAAAGTGACCTCAAAGGCTTCAGTTCTTTGCTTACCAGGGTTAATGTTTCTGCCTTCACTTGTATTTTGAGCTAATAATTTCAAAAGGAATAATATTTTCTTATATGCACACACAGGTATGCGTGTGTGTGCATGCGTATGTGTGTATGTGTGTGAGATATAAAACGTCAAAGCAGTAGATATCTTTGCACAATGACTGAAAGATAGTTCTAGTGTTCAAAAAAATTCGGTTGTGTCAGGAAATAGTGAGTTTCCTACAGGTATAAGTCTTCTGGTAGAATTTGGATAATGACCTGACAGAAAAGCTATAGATGTGATCCAGGCCCCAAAGTACTAAAACTTGTTAAAATACATGGAGCGTGTCACAGTTATGGACAAGGGGCTTTCACACCATCTTTCCCTTGACAGAGTACTGCTTAGAGAAGGAAGCATATAATGACAGAAAATGTAAGGCTTCTGGTGAATGAACAGTGACTTCAAAACACGGGTTCCCTAAGAGTTCCCTTTCGGTAACATACACCAAAACTACACAAATTGTTACTGCATCTCATATTAGTCACATGAATTATTTGTTACAATAAATGATATTTCCTTTAATATGCCATTTTTTCAACCGCAGAGATCATAGCTTACTCATTTTTACATGTTCCCTGCCAGGCAAAATGACTGGCACATAGTAGGTTTGCTGGCGGGAGCTCTTTGGGCCTCAACTATAACACATATTCCAATTATATTTCATTACCCCTCACGTCGAAATGGATACAACCCCATCTTGCAATATGTACTCTGAGATGATTGTCTAAACTTACTATTGCCATCAAAAACAAGAGCCAAGCAGGATTATTAAACTGTGTAAATGTGAAGCAGTGTATACTCAGGGCCACTGGCAATATTTTGCTCAAGGATGGCATTTCAGAAATTTCTAAACCCCTGGCTGTCATCCAAATATCCCTAAATTCCTTACTTATATAAGATCAAGATCACTCATTTCCATATATCATAAAATTACAAAACAACTAATATTTATATATATTAGCTAGTAACTACCTGTTACTTCTTTCATTGGCTAAAGTATGTAGAAGTGAGTAAGCATTTAACTTCTATTCAAAATATCACTCTGTATTAAGTAGCTGATCCACACAACAATTTCTAAAACAGCCAAACTAATAAAGGTCTTACCTCAGCATGAGGACTAGGGGTCAGAACTGAAGTCTCGTTTTCAGTAACATTTCCAGTCGGCCCATTGTTTGGTGAACTGGGACCAGACCCTGGAGAACTGCTGCTGACAGAGGATTCTGAAAAACATGTTACATATAAAGATATTTGTGAAAAACACACACAGATGAACTTAATAACTAAAATACTGCACCTGGTACTGTTCTTTTACCTCTCTTGGAATAACATGAACTGTTTTATATTAAAATTGAAACACTAAACCTTCTGGAAGATAAATTAGGCAAAAATCTAAAAGATATAGGTGTAAGCAAGAAGTTTCTTAACAACACACCTAAAGCAAAAGAAATAGCACCCAGAATTAATAAATGGGATTATTTCAAATTAAAAAGTTTCTGCATGGCAAAGGATATTATCAACAGAGTACAGAGAGAACCAACATAAATGGGAAAAATTACCACATATACCTATAAATAGAATATACAAAGAACTGAAGAAAAACAGACCCCTCAAATTCAAAGACCTGATTTAAAAATGGGCAACAAAAATTAACAGGCAGTTCTCAGATGAAGAATTTCCAATGGCCAGTAAATACACAAAAGGATATTCAACATCCTTAGCCATTAGAGAAATGCAAACGAAAACACCACTAAGATACCAGCTAACCCCAGAGAGAATAGCGTATATCAAGAACTCAACAATCAATGCTGGCGAGACTGTGGGAGAAAAAAGAACACTCTCACACTGCTGGTGAGAATGTAAACTGGTATAATCACTATGGAGGGTAGTATGGAATCCCCCCCCCCCCAAAAAAAAAATACCATTTTCAATCCAGTGATACCTCTTCTGGGAATATTTCCTAAAGAGTTAAAAGCATCATATAAAACAGATACATGCAGACCCATGTTCATAGCAGCACAACTGAAAATAGCTAAAAAGTAGAAGACACCAAAACACCCATAACAGACCAATGGATACAGAAATTGTGGTATATGCACACGATGGAGTACTACTTCTCTATAAAGACAGATGTTTTTGAGGCTTTTGTAGGTAAATGGACACAATTTGAGACCACCATGCTCAATGAAATGAGTCAGATGCAGAAGGTTATATTATCAAATGTTTTCTGTAATATTAGAAACTGAGATTACAGTCATTTCATAGAACTAAATGGGGGAGTAGTGAGAACTAGGGGTAAGGGAAGGTATGAAAGGGTCCAAAAAGGAGGGGGGAAGGATTTGCAATTTGACATATATCTGTGCAAAAATACTCAAGTTCAATGTAAACATATATTGCATATATATATATATATATATATATATATATATATATATACATATATATACATACATACATATCATTAAAATGAGAGAAACATTCACTGTTTTACTGAATGCAAAGAATGAGGAAAACTTGTGAAATATTTCTAAATGTTCCCACAACTTTCCCCTTGTACTCACTGAAAAGACAAACTCAACTGTCTTTTGAGATTTCTACAGAAGCAAAGTGCTCCAGTTAGGAAAGGGTCAGAAGCACTAACTGGGGAATGGCAGGATGAAAAGAAGAAAATCTTACTTGCTTTTATGCAAACAATAATGTTAGAGATACTGCATCTTCATACACTGTCAGAGCAGGTCATCAATACATGTGCAATTTTTGTTGTGTCTGGAAAAACCGCTTAAATGCTGAGGTGTAAAGGCTCTTTATTTGACATGCTAAGGCTACACCTTGGTATAATGCAAATGAGTCAAATTTTGTAGAAAAAATACTAGATTAGGAAATCTGAATATTGCATTGACAGCCTTGTAACCTTAGCTTTAGTCAATTTATTTTGCAATGCATGAGAGTTATTGAAATTCAACATGTATAAATTTAAACATCGATATAAGAAACTCCTTTGAGCAAATCACACTATATATCTAACCTTTTCCTCTTCAGCTATAGTTTATAAGTACAGCTTACTAAAATCCAATAAATTTATTAAAACATGTAATGAGAAACACTAATTTTCAAGTTCTAAGACTATAACTAGAGAAGCCACCTTACTAAGCATTATTTTGTCTAGCCTGAGTTAACATTCTACAGTCACATACAGTTCATTTAGAATTTTTCTGTCTGCCTCATCTTCCACCATGCTAACCTTTGCACCCTTCTATCTTGTGAGCTCTACACAAATGATATGGCTTAATATCTTTCAAAGATTGAGGAGTTCTGATTTGTGCTAGCTCCTTTTCTACTTCACAATTATGTTGTCTATGCTCATCTTTCCTACATCAAAGGTAAAGCCTCACTCTTCCCCCAATGCTGGCATATTTACTTTCCTCCTCCACTCTCATTCTACTTATTTTAGCTTACATTTTTGGGTACTAGGGACCTAACCTACAGTATATGCATAAGCACTATTTTGGGAGAACGGGAGGATGAAAAGAAGAAAGTCTCACTTGCTTTTATGCTAGGTAGGCTATATCCTCAGCTCTTTTTTTAATTTCAATTTTGAGACAGGGTCTTACTAAGTTCACAAAGTTGCCCAGGCTATACGATCTTCCTGCTTTAGCCTCCCAGTGCTTTGGTTGTGGGTGTGGAACCAGACTTTATGCTGCTTCAGAACTGTGCTCCATCAATTATTGGCATCCTCAGGTCCTCCTCCTTTGCTAGGACTGTTCCCCTCATGTGACAGCAGACTAACTATTCCTAAGAAATGGTGTGGTCTCATGGGCACACTCAGTTTTTCAACCCTGGCAATATGGTTTACTCACTATCAACTGCAATTAAGTGCCACTAAATTTGAATACTTTTGACATAACAGTCTTCATCCTACCTGTTCTTTATATAGTAACATTTCTTGTCTTCATGTTCCTCATCCTGCCACTGTGACCTCCACTTCTACCAATCCTTAAATATAGACACCTAAATTTGTGGCTTCATCCCCTTACTTTTTCCTTTGTCAAGTCACTCAATATTGTGGCCTTATGTATTGTTCTTAGGTAGAAGACTCTCATTAAAATGTATATTTCTAGCCTATAATTCTCATAAGTCCCAGCCTCCTTTCTTCTGGAATGCTGGACATTTTTAATCTCCCATTACATATGTGTCAAACTCAATGTATTCTAATATTAAGTGTGTCCCACTCATCAATGTATTCTGCCCCCACTCCCAGAGGCATCCTCACTCCCTTCTCTATCCTAATCAATCACCAGGTCCTTTCAATTTATAATCTTTTACATCAGCTCCACGTATGCCTGATGCCATCACCTCAGTTCAAACGATTTTTACTGCTTCATGAACTCTCTTGGCTCTCAATAACACTGAGTCACTACAATAGTATCTCAAAATTTTCTATACGTAAAATCTTGCCAGAAGGATCTCAGAGAACTTCCACTGTATCCCTCACTCTAGAAAGTGGCTGACAATTGTCTCCTACCATCACTCACTCCATGCTGAGTTCATCTGAGCCACTGACCCTCCATTCTACCATTTTATCCTCTCCAACTTCCTTTCTCCCACTCACTTCCTTGCAGGCCCAACCTCACCTGTAAACTTAAGGTTTGGCTCATGTTATCATTCCCCACCCAACAACAGGAACTCCCAATTTTCAAGCAGTGTTTCCTTGCCTACTTTCCAAACAATCCATAATTTTCAAATTCTTATTATAAATAACCCTCTACTTAGAGAGGCAGTACCATTGCAAAGAACATGAGATTGATGGCAGAATTCTAATCCTGCAACATTATGTAGCATTTTAGGAATTTATTAGTATTATTAAATGGTTAAGTACATATGGCTCACTGCCATTTGTCTATAAATCTTGTTTATATTTCAATTAAGTTGTTTTTTAATGTTTGCCTTCTATATTCTTTACTTTTGTTTTAATAAATACACATTTTTCTTTCAGAAATATCTTTCTCTCACTGTCATTTCAGTATAATTTCTCATTCATATCTGATTTCTGTATTTTTAAAAAACCTTTCCTTAAAACCTTCTATCTTACCAGTTTTAACTTATATCATTTACTTTATGGGATGCTCAGGCCAAAGCATTTCTTTCTGTACTAATCACTGGAACACTAGAACTCAAGACAGTATCAGCTGTGTTTCTCTAAACATGGATAGAGTTAAACTGGGTAGAATTTGGAGGAGGTAGCAACTGCTTTTCTGAGAACACAGAAAATCTCATAGATGGAAAGACATTAAAACAGAAGCCTAAGAAGAATTCATGATATGGGAGCAATGGCAAAAGGGGGAGAAGAGTCACAGAGAAGAGTGGATGCTGAGAAAGTTCAAAGAACAAGGCTATTTGAGAGGGAGGGGGTCAAAAAATATCTGAATGTGAAAAAGAAAAATGGTAAGTGGTTCTCACATGTCCACTCTCCCTAGGAGCAAGGAGGAAGGGGTGGGAGCATGCACCTGACCTCACAGAACTGGGAACAGAGGACAGGAAAGCGAAAGAAGGACAGTCACAGTGACTAAGTAGCTAAGGAACTATGGCGGTCTCCTACTAGATACTAATATTTGGTATTAAGATCTAAATGGAGCTAGTCCAAATTAGGCGGAATTTGAGAATTTGGAAGGAATAATGGTGAAAAGAGCTGTGTGTCAGTAGCTCGGAGCCTCTCAAGACCTTTGGAGTTAAGCACAGCATACCAGTTTTACCAGTTAAAAGTTTCTACCAAAGGCTCCCCAGAGGCTAATACACAGCAGTGTGCTGAGTAAGTGCAGAGGCTCTCTGAAAATAACTTGTTATTTCTTGAGATGAAAAGGAAACCATCATCTTAAAAAGTAAGAAATCAATAATATACTTAAGATCAAGGAATCTGGAAAATAATAACACTGTCAATGAGAATTTACCATTATTCACAAAGAAGCTAGGCTACATTCCATTGCAATTTATAAGGACAGAAATTGAATATAGAGAATAATTTATGAGCAAGATAAAAGACTAATAGGAAAACAGAAAATCATATTAATAAAAACATATATGATCTGAGATTGCAAGATTACAAAGCAGAAAAAACAGCAATATATTCACTTTTATTTTCCTTCAAGATTCTCAGGTAGTGAAAGCCGACTTTCCAATTAGAAAAACTACCCCATTTACATTACATGATTAAAGGGTTTGTTATTCTTTTAAATATGTTAAAACAAGTTCAGTCTCTGCTCCCTGAAACCCACCCAGGACCTCAATTAGGATTTTTACCTATTCATGCAAAACACTATTTCTTGAAAAGAATGTTGATAATTTTAAACTTAGAAATCAATCAGTATATACCAGTGATTATACTGATGCTGAAAAATAAGTGTAAACTTTAGTAAAAATCATACTGTTTCTTTCTTCACTATTTCTTATCCTTTAAGGAAACAAATTTCCCACTGTAATCACTGACATTCTTCCCATAAATATATCCATCTACCAGAATTGCACAGCAGATCAAACACTTTTTTCTTATGTTAAAGTGTATCACTCTGGAAAGGAGGCTAAATATGTCTAAAGTCTGTCAAACCTTTAAATTGCATTAGTGTTCTGGACCTAAATACACTTTTCATTCTCTACCTTCATGATTTCCCCCATACTACCTCTGAACTAAACATGATGGCCAAAGAGATACATAAAACAAAGAGGTTTTTTTAATATACTAAAAATAAGTCTGGATCTAGGGGAACGAAGATCAACTAACTACATTAGTATAAGCATCATTTTTCTTAAGAAGAGAGGAAAACACTGGTTGCAGACTACCACTTTCTTAGGCCACCGGAGACAGCGACAAGGAGCAATGTCTGCCTTGAGCGTTCAATAAACACTGACTTAGTCAGCTAGGCCTTTCTGGTTCTTGTATCCTCGGGTCTTCTCTAATTTCAGTCCAGGTAACAAGTGAAACTAAGGGATTTGTAAGGCATCAGGTCGAATTTCCTAACCTGTTACCTTCACTACAAACCAGGCAGCTAAAAGAAATACAAACTCTTCCATTGGAGACTAGTGAAAATGACAGTTTCTTCCCCTTCATAAAAAGCGATATATTCCCCTCCTGCCTTAAGTCCCAGTTCACTAGTAAACACATAAAGTCATAGGAGTTCTGTAAATTTGTTGAAAAGTCAAGGTTTGCTATTCTGCATAGTTTAATTTCCCCAGATGTACTTCATGCATTCCTGCCCGAGCATAGGGGATATATTTACTTGTGCCTCCCTCTATGCATTTCTGATCAGATTTCATTAAAAATTGTATTTTCCTCACTGGCATTCCCCAAATGGACTGCCGGTTACTGAACAGAATGTGATGAGTGTTGGTGTTTCCCTAGCTAGGCCTTGATTGATACAGTTTTTATTTATTTATTTACTTTTTGTCATTCAATTTCCATTTGACACATTTGGTGAACTCACAGTAAGGTTTACTGAGCTCTTTGTTAAGTGTTCCACAAAATTTACCTTCAAGAAATGATTTCTTGTCACAGTAATTTTTACTATGCAGCAGGCACATTGATCCTCAACTACTATGTCGTCCCTATTTCCAGCATGTGTTGGTGTGCGTCTGCCCCATTCTCAATTACCTGTCACCTCAAACATTCGCTTCTTGAATGAAGTGACATTTCCATCCTTCCGCCTGAGTAAGGGGCTGCTTCTCCTCTCTGCCACTTTCTGTTTTAACCTGGACCGCACCTTCAAGTTGGGCTCAGAGGCTGGGGATTGAGACAAAGAAAATAGAAAAAAATTTAAAAATAGAGAGCCAATCGCTCCTGTGTTTTAAAAGAAAAAAAAAAAAAAAAAAAAAAAAAAAAAAAAAAAACGAAACCTTCCTTGGTCCTTTCTCATTCTCAAATTAAAAACCCAAACACATAAATAAAGCATTGACTCTAAATTAGTTAAACAGACAAATATAGCACTCACTTTTAAGAAAAGGGAAAGGTTTTGTAATTTACTTAAATATGAAAGTGAAAAGGGAACAAAAATACTTTTTAAAAAAAAATCTGGCAGAATTAGGATCCTAAGTGAGGAGTTTAATCACTGATTATGTTTGGGTCAGAGCAAGATTTATTATACTTCATTGTCAAGCCTCTTAATTCTCCCAAGGGTGAAACTTAATAACCACAAAAACAGTAACTTAATGTGATTTTTGAGACTCTGACCTGACCTTTGGTATTAAGAAGACACCTTTGTAGCATATAATTTATATCTAATGTTGACTCCTGGGATATTTCTTTGTCGATAGCTTCTAACCTAAATCCCTGGGAAAACATTGCTGGTGTAGTAACACCAAAGTGTCAGGAGGCCCCCTGAACAACCCTCTCCACGTATTCCACACATCACTTGCTAGAAAGAAAGACAGACCATATCTTTTAATTCAAAATTTGGAGTAAAGGTACATGTTTCAAGTGCGTAATTTGTACAAAACCTATTTTTTGGCTAACTCATCCTAAATAGTAAAGCTTTATAGTCACCATCTATTAGACTTTAACCTAATTATGCTTTGGAAGAATAGAAACACAGGATTGGGTCTCTGTGTAGAAGCTGACAATGTTGCTGTAATAATGGAAAGGACATTGTTAATGACACCTTATACTTACATCATATTTTCTCTGCTCTGGTACTATGTTTTTTTTAATCAATATTAACTCCTTTAAACATAAAAACACTTCATTTGACACAGAAACGATTGACGGGAAAACCAAACCATGAAGGGTAATCTTGCCAAGCATTACAGAGATAAAAGGGGGTGAAGAGAGGATCTATAATAAAGTATATCTGGTCTACTCTTTTAAATACCGAAGATATTTCTTTATGTAAAAATTTCATACAAGTTGTAAGATAGTTTTTCTCCAAGTATCACTATTCAACTACAGCAGGGTACTATGTTATAATGTAGCTAAGGTTTGACTAGGGAAAAGTCTTCTTTGGAGAAATTTGTAATTTTTGCCAGATAACAGAGGCTATCAAAAGTAGCACTTACAATCTTTCCCCTTTCCACTTTCAGGCTTCAAACACCCACCATTTTTTTTTTCTTTGTTCTCCTTTCACCTTCTCTGCAACTTTAAACTTGGACTGAGAAACTTTGTAATAAATGTGCTCTCGAAATCAGCCATGTGAAACAGGAACTTGAGAGAAATGTTAAGTTTAGATACTAAAGAATAATGAAGTGTGTGTGTGTGTGTGTGTGTGTGTGTGTGTGTGTGTGTGTATGTATGTAGTGTTCAGCTGATTTTATGCCAGAAAATATTTAAAAGTTAAAAAAACAGAGGCCTGAAAATACTACAAAAATAGATAATTAAGATGTTGGGAAGACATCAGGGCAGGGAATAAGAATTTCAGAACCAACTTTAATGTGTTACTAGCTGGGCTCCCACCCTGAGGCAAATTGGAGTAAGATCAAAGTTCCTGCCAGACTTCTTAGCAATGTTAGTACACAAATCTAAACCTCGATTACTGACACCATGCATACCCAGGATTAAAGTGAGGACACAGAACTATGTTAACTGTCTTAGATTTCTCCCTGTATATATTTAGTTTGACATTCACTTTAAGATATCAGTCTCACCTCTGAAAACCTATTGGTAATAGCCATACTCATCTAAAACCTACAGAATAAAAATTAGAAACTGGAAGATTCTGAGTGCTAATTATACTGGCATTCTCTCTGGTTCTCCCATAACTCTAAGTACTAAAATCGGACTTAATTCTAGACTTGAATTGAAGATGAGACCTCATGGCTTAGGGAATCAGTGGTAATCACTTCAGGGGATGTTGGGTAGAGCAGAGTAGAGGACGCGGTACACTTTTAGTGCAAAAATGTGAGTTGAATCTGCATGACAATCCTTGTAGCTTTGGAATTTCCAGCGAGGTAATTCTGAGTGTTTTTGAGCCCAACTTTCCATCCATTAAACAATGTCTAACACCTTTCTGACTGCAGATACCTGAGAATACCCGAGGAGATGACTAACCGTGGAAGAGAAGAAAAGGTTTATGGAGCTTATGTTACTGGCAGCATTGCCGAAGGCTATGGAACTAGGATTACCCGAGCCAGGACTGCCCCCGGGGGTCCTGATTCTCAGAGCTGTCCTCTCTCCCTCCTCCTAACACATCCCACCAGGTGGGACTCAGTGTCTGCAATCAAGACAAAAATGTGATGACAGCTGAGAAAAATACTGTATGCCATTTAAATGTAGTACATGAAATCTGGAATTCCACAGGCCTTTCATTAAAAAATGATATTTAAGGGTGGCAGATAGTTTCTACACCTACGTTTGTCTATTTGAAAAGGGACTGCATATACAGGTCTTAGGTTTCTTCTCGTGGTCAGCATAAGGAAACAATCACCAGACTATGAATCAGGACTGGGTTCTAGTCTTGCATTTATCACCTGATGAAAGGAATCACCTTAAATGATTCAGAGTCTCAATGAACATCAGTTCATTCTCACAAATCAGGTATGATGACACCTCTGCAGCCTGCAGTGGAACACATGTGCATTTAAATGCCTACTTCAAGCATTAACTATTTAGATTTAGATGAATTACCTGTATCTTTAAACTTCCATTTTTCACATTACAATAGTGAGAGCTTTGTCTGGACTTTCTTTATTCACTCAACAAATTCCGCTTTCCCTCCTGGCATCATTATACTCCTTTACTTAGCAGGTGGATCTAATTTGGACACAATTTACTGGAAGGTCAGGCTTGTCATGAAAGGATGAAGGAGAAGAGGAAGGCAAGGTGTCCTACACCCTCTCTGGGAAGACACTCATCTCTAATCACGGTCTTGCATCCTCTGACTTTACTTCTGTGTGGAGGGCCCAGCTCCAGGGCTCCAGCTCTCTAGGAAAACATCGCATCCTTTCCCCTTCAGCCTTGAGAACAGAAATAACTTTCTCCTGCTGTTGTGATTTTCTGACTTTCTCCATATTTCTAAGTGGGTCCTTTAATGCTACCCACTTCATTTTAAGTAATTTTTCATAGGTGTCTCTGACTTGAGCTGCATAGGCCAGCTCTCTTCTGGGACCCTAATTAACACAGTCCTATGTTTCTTATAGTTACTGTAGAACCAAAGGAAATAATGTCCAGTGTAGGATAAGATACTAGTTCTCTACCAGAGAACTTCCCTCCAGGGGACATTTGGTAATGTCCAGAGACATTTTTATATGTCAGTATGGCTACTAACATCTAGTACAGGTAGAGATCAGTGACACCATGAAACATCCTACAATACACAGGACCAATCGTATGACAAAAAATTTTGTGGGCCCAACTGGCAACAGTGCCAAATACAAGAAACTGTGGGATGAGCAATCGCCAAGCGACAGTTGTTAATAACTGCACCATTCTGGAATGATTAAAGGAGATGGTTGCACCTGTCAGAGATTCTCAAAGAAGATGTAGGAGGGGATGAGGAACAGGGAAATGATCAGACATCAGACAGGACTATGTGTCACTAAAATCTTAAATATTTCTACTAAATTTTCTCTAGAAATTGATTTTGAGCTAGCTTACTACTGATATCATCTCAATTTTAAATATTTTTGATGGAGAATAATTTTGGACCTTTACAGAGATCACTGTGATGGGATGGTACTGTATATTGTATGTTGAAGACTTATTATAGGTTTTGTTCCTATTTCAAACATTTATCATTTCTTTAGGATGAGAAAATCCAAGACCCTCTCTTTAGGTGTTTTGGATTATATGAAATAATTTTCCAACTGTAATCATCCTATATGTAATAGAACACTAACACATCTTACTCTTGCTTGATTGTGACTTTATTCGTTAAGCAACATCCTTAATCTTCTCCCCCAGTCTCCAGCCTCTAGTTACAACTATGCTTTTTACTTCTGTGAACTCAGATATGTCAGTATCTACCCATGACCAAAATCATGTGATTATCACTAATACTTCTAGAGAAAGTAAAGCTCATCAGTTTCTTCTGGTTGATGAACATGTAAAAAAGGCGTAATTCCCAATTCTACAAAGAACAATATTTGACTTTTTATTGTTATTCTAGTGATTGAGATCAGGATCTTCATGAAGAGCTACATCTCAGCTCTCTTCTATTTTTTTTTTAAATTATGAGACAGTGTCTTGTTAAATCACTAAATTGCCTACACTGCTCAAACTCACAATGAGTTCTAGAATTACAGATAGTTAACATTCAAAAAGCAGGAATCGCTAGCATACTGGAAAGTGCAACATCAACACATTTTTGGATAATATACAACTCCAGTGCATCCAATGTTTCCAGCAAAAGTGTTTGCCTGGATTTCAATACTTTTTTTGAGTCACCAGGGATACAGGCATCTCAGTGGTGATTGTAAGACTCTAGATTGATAGTTAACCATCATTCCGTCCTTGCAATGCTCTGTAAGTCCACTCCTAACATTTCAGAAGCCCACATACCAATTCTCAGCATCTTATACACGGCAGAATTAGTGACCTAGAGTGCTGACTCAGTTTGCAGTTCAAATTAATTCCATTTTTAATGCTTGGTCTTCTCAAAGGCTCCTTATTACCATGCCAGTGACTTTCTAATGAAATGCAAGTCCTCAGGGAACAAGGAGAGCTCTCTAGCTAGGAGGAAATGCTGCCGTGTGTGAATGCATTCCATGGCTAGTTGCACTAACTGTCTTTCTATCTTTACCCAACACTCATTTGCCACGTCAATCAATCAATCAATCAATCATAGAAAGGTCATTTTCCATCCCCATCAATCAATCTCAGAAACAGAAGGCATGCTTTTGAGTGTGTGTGCCTATCTGAATGTACTTTTCTGGTGATACAAAAGCCCTGCATTAAAACTGTTTATGTGCAAGGCCACAATCCTTTCCACTTCCAGCCTCCAGAAAACCCTCTCATTAAAGCAAAAATAATCAGTATTAAGTAGGACAGACCTAAAACTATTTTGACTTTTCATTTAAAAGAAAAAAAAAACTAGAAAAGTAAACAAAATATTAGGAGAATGTCCCATGGATTAAAGAAATAGATGTTTCAAATTTTTATTTTCATACTTATTTCCATGATGCAAAATAAACTTAGGGGGGCAGAGTATCAAACAAAATTTGAGAAAGGAACACTAAAATTGGGTAGTAAAAGCCCAGGCTAAGAAATTAGCATTATGAGGGACAGTGAATGACAAGACTAAAACCTGTCACTTTCACAGGGAACTGGTTGCGATGATATATGTGAGTACAAGGTGCTATGAGCATATATGTGTACACATAGAGACATACAAACTATCATTTTAAATATCAGTAAAACTGACACAAACAGATCGAAGTCCAATTCTACTGCCAACCTAGTTAATTGTTTAATCTCTGCAAATCATTTTATCATCTATAACAGAAACAATGCTCAGCATACATCTTGGTGAAAGATTAAAAGGTAGAATAAAGTTCCCATCTCAACTAGTGGTTTACCATCAAAAAGAAAAAAAAAGCTGTAAGCTGTTTAATAGATTGCTGCTAAATAAAAGAATGTATTACACAATTCACATGTAAGATGGATTTATGTTAACTGATGCTAAAATAGAGCAGATAATTAAAGGGGTAGATGGTTACAGTTGGTAGACTCCTCGAACTCGTGAATTATTATTTATTTAAACAACAACAGCAACAACAAAACACAGGCTTAAGCCAGGCCTGGTGGCACAGGCTTATAATCTTAGCACTCTGAGAGGCTGAGGCAGGAAGATCACAAGTTCACACTCAGCGTGGGCAACTTACCACCTCAGAAAGACCCTGTTTCAAAATCAAAATAAAAATGGCTGGGGATACAGATCAGTGTGAAGGCCCTGGGCTTGATATCCAGTAGCCCCTGCCACAAAATCCTGCAATAATAATATTTCTTTCCTGAACTGTTGCTCAGTTTACTTCGAAATAATTTTTCTTGGTAAGTGATTTACATATTTTCCTGCTTATAAATTCCATTCTATGTGTATTATTTGTCTTACATATATCACCATCTATTAAGAACCAGTAGTTATAGGATATATTATGCTTCTGCTTCCTTATAATTCCTGATTATGAATATTTCTCACGCTGATAATTTAGATGAAAAAATCAATACCACATATCATAGTATGTATAAAACCTTCATTGTTATTAGGAATGTTCCTAAAGAAAAAAAGAAGTTCCCAATGTGTTAATACTACTGTTTATGCTATCGTTATAAGCACATAACTTCATGTTAATTAACATGATCATTGATAAAGATAAAATAACTGTTTAACAGGGTTATGAATGTTCACATATACACCCATCTTCTGATTATCTATGGAGTCCACATGCTGTTATGAGGTAAGCCCTGTTTGGAAGAGGAGACTCATGGAGCTTGACCTGGAAGTGATGGGTCACTGGGACGTGACACAGAAGGTTATATGCTAGCTCCACCCTTTCTTGTTCATTGGGCTTCTTTGCTCTGCTGTGAACAGCTTGTCTCCAGCTGGGTCTCCGCCATGTGCTTCTACCATTGCAGGCTGCTCATGAATGAGGCCTTCCGAAACTGTGAGCTAAAATAAACCTTTCCTCCCTTAAGTTGTGGGTGTTGGAGAGTGTGTCCTAGTGGTGAATAAGGAACTAAGATAGTAAGACAGACAATCTGCTCTCTCTAGTACTTATGGACCAGCAAGAAATATGTAACAGGCTAACCATGCTAATGCTCTGATATGGATAAGCAGAGTGTTGTGGCTTTAAGGTACATGCCCTGCCTTGAAGGGAGACGCCCCAGGACTGAGCGAAATGCTAACAGGCTAATTGGAAACAGACTACAGGGCCACACAGAGGAAATAACCAGCTTGGATGGAAGGTGCTGGCAAATTCCAGGTTGGAGAGCCAAATATATTGCTCGGGAAGGAAATACAAAGTAAAAATAACTGATGACTATCAGGCAAAATTTAGCTTTACTATGTAATCTTATCAAAGGCTATTCAACTTGCATCTTCAAACTTTCCCTCTTTCAGCTCTTTCCTCTCAGTATGGAGACATGCTCACATCTTTTTTTTAAATTCAATTAATCCTCCAGGGATACACATCTTCCTAGCCACTTCCTGCATTTGTACTTTTATTCACAGCCAAGTTTCTTTTTTTTTTTTAAAGTAGCCTATATTTACCACCATAACGTCCTTATCCTCAAGCAAGGCAATACAGTTCCATTCCCTAAGCACTTGAGTTCAGAACAATAAGTGTAATAATTCCTTCTTGCCTGTTCCATTACCTAACAAGTATGTGGGTTCTCAATGAATAAATTATTGAATGAATACCTGAATGCTTTTGAAATCCAAAAATGAAAGGAAACTCAGGTTAAATTTCACAGGAAAGACTATCAACTTCTCTGATTTCTAAGAAATTCCTAATGCTGAACGTCACAGCAAGAGGTCTTATGGAGCAGATGTGGAATGCAGAAGGAATTTCATATTCTAGCAGATATTACACATACCATGTTTGGCAGTACAGAAAATCCAAATTCCATGTGTCTTAGGATACCTTTACATGCTAACTCTGTTTTATGCTTCAACTTTTCAAATTATATTATTTACCTTTTTCCTTTTCCACACAAAAGATACACTACAAAATTTGAAATAGAAAAGAATGAATTTGACAAATATAAACTCCTATTTTAGTGCATATATTTATTTCTATAAGCAAATATTACTAAGCACCTACTGTGTTCTCCGTACTGGGTACCTACTGTGTTCTCTGAAGATATTGGGGGTACAATGCCAAATAATCTATAAATATTATACTCAAGGATCTCTTTACAAAACATTTTAATTTATACACACATAGACACATAGATATGTCCATATTTACATATGACATACATATATAAGACATGTATATGTATATATTTATGGCATAAAATGGACTCATTGGAGAAGAAGGCAGCAGATAAAGCTAATGAAAGGGAAATATGTATCAGCTGAACATTTAAAGATTATGAATTATTCAAGGAAACCCTTCAGGAAGAAGAAGGAGCATCTAGAAAGTTAGGTGTTAATAGCTTGTGTGAATGAATGTGAAACAGAAAGATTTGCTCATTAAACTTCAATTTTTCCTGAGGCCTCTATGATTAGAGAAAGGCAAGGGAAAAGAAGGGGGAAAGAGATACTGTGTTAGATATGGAAGACCGTTAGCCTTGGAAGGTAAAGGACAGTAACTGGTTTTTAAATAAGAGAGTAGGACAGTTACATTTAAACTTCAGACTAAAGCTGAAGCATCAAGTGGGCAAGGGAACAATGGACCAGACCAGACCACGGACAGTAACGGCAACAGAGACTGAATTAAGCAGGGATGGACTGAAACAGCAGGTTTGAAAGCAAGTGAAACCAGAGTTAGTATGTGACAAGAATAAGGAGAAGGAACTAGAAGATTTGGGTGACTCTAGTCACTCTTGTCCTGACATACATTTGTACGTGTTTACTTACCACTACTTAGAACTATTATCTCCCTTGACTTAAGGTGCAATCACTAGCTTATTTGTGTCTTTAATAATCTCTCCACACGCTGAGCACCATGACTCAGCAGAACCAATGGCAAATAAGCAGCGATGACTACTGCCCAACAGTTCTTCTTTACTTAGCTCTAATATCTTCTAATTTCCTGCTCTTGACTTATTTCTAACTTTTAAAGTCATATGGGTATTTATTACTCTTTTCCTTTGCAAGGTGTGACTTTGTAAACTTTATGTTTTTTCTCATTGAAATCAACAGTCTTTTTATTATTTTGTCATAACTTTGCCTTATAATATAAACTATAAGGAAGCAATGTTATGTATTTTAGACAAATTTAAAATGCAAAATTTTACCTCTGGACACATTCAGCTCTCTCCAGAACTCCTTTCTACACAAATTTTCAGTTACATGGTTTCTGTGCAATATATGTTTTCTGGACGGTTAGATAAATCTCCAAGAAACTTCACATGAAATAGTGAACAGGTAGTTAAGTCAAAGTACACCACAGTAACCATTCCCACAAAAACTCCGAGCAACTAGAAGAGGGAGAAAAAAAACCTATAGCAAAGATGTCCAAGTTATACTGGTCAGAACATGTGACCAGACAGCTATCAAGAATTCCAATTCCCTCTTCTCCTGTGAATACACAAGTCCCTTATATAAAATCATATAATATTTGCACATAATCTACATACCTCCTCTGTATACTTTAAAATATAGATTACCTGTGGTAGCAGATACAAGGTATACACAATACAAATACCTAAACTGTGTTCTTTATAGAATACCGACAAAGAAAAAAGCTACATATATCCAATGCAGAGGCTTTCTTGGAAAATATTTTGATCCACAGTTGGTTGAGTCTGAACACAAGGATATAAAAGGCTTACTGTATGTTGTGTTGGATGGTAACAGAGAAATTAGAGTTGAGGATGGGTATAAGGTAGCTAATCTGCTCACCTACAGATAAGGATGTTATCCTGTAATAAAAAAAGTGGGCTGAGTAACTATGAGGATACATTAAATATATAAAATAGAGATGTTGTGACTATCAGAATGATGCAGCTCAAGAAAAACTAGACTGGCAACTGTTAGCTTTGGAAAAGACGTACAGCTGAAGAATAGAGGCAACTCCCAGATGATGGAAGAGCAAGAAAATTTGCCCCTTGAGACTTCGGAGAGGAGCACAGCCCAACTTAAGCCTTGACATTAGCCCACAGAGACCCATCTCGGACTTGATTTCAGAACTGCAAGATTAGAAATATATGTTGCTCGAACCAACTAAGTTTGTGGTATTTTGTTACAGAATTGATATACCTAATGAATGATTTTCAATACTGGCACTGTTCAGAATTTGAAAGATTCTGAGCAAATCAGATCTTACTGTGCGATATTTTATTGCACTATTGATAGGTAATGAAGTACAATATTAAGTGAAGGGCTATATTCCTATCACTTAGAAAAAATATCAGGACAAGAATTTACTTAATATTTACCATTTTATAATTTAATTTTCTGAAAGAGCAAATGTTAATGTATTTACTGGCAAAAGAAGTAAGTTTTTCTTTTATAATTTCCTGTAAAACTTCCACATAGTTATAAGTCAAGAAGAATTATTTTAAATCTAATATGCAAAGAATATTTTATATCATTATATAAATATCATAACCGATTTCTAAAACTTGAGGTAGGAGGTATTCTCCTTTTTTCTTACAACAGATTTCAACTGAGTTACAAAATTATTACACCAAATACCGTGATCAAGCCTATTTTTATGAATAATTTACCTCCAATGTAAGAGAAAAACTAGCTTAAACTCTAATTAAACTGTAATTTGTCTCAAAATGTAGTTATTTAAAATAATTTTGCTTTTATATATATCTTTATGGTATGGGTTACAATTCCAGACTCCTACAACTTAATCAGCTAAATATAAAATGTAACCTTCCATCTGGTAAATCAATTTAAAAGACATAATTGTGCTCCACCATAACTCAATAAGACACTGAGGAAAACCATTGAAATGCTATTTCCTTTTCTTCAGAAGAGAATTATGTACAATTTCAGCATGCTTTGCCTTTCTAAAAGTTAAAGTCAACAGGGAGGTATCACTCTCCCTTACATGAGTTTCCCATGAGAATATGAACAGCAAAGTATAAAGCTTGTGCTGTTATTCATGAAACACTCCATAATACTAACTTGGCTTTAACCAGAACATATTATTTGGCAGCTAAAACCTTTAATTACAGTCATGGATTGAACAGATTTTCGCCAAATTTATGTTCTGTAGGGGCTCAAAGAACAACACAGTGTTTCTAACCAGTTTCTTCTATTTGAGGTGGTTTGGATGTTGCACTTGAGGTAGGAGAGGATTCTTACTTTGTTGACTTTAATAACCACTATTTCTTTAAAAAGTATGAAATAAGCATTCAACAAGAAGATGGGAAGAATGAGACATTCCTTTCAACAAAAATTTGTAAATACTTGCTCTGTGCAAGGTTTCTATTGGG
The DNA here is from genome assembly GCA_004027205.1 of Ctenodactylus gundi. Lineage (NCBI taxonomy): Eukaryota > Metazoa > Chordata > Mammalia > Rodentia > Ctenodactylidae > Ctenodactylus > Ctenodactylus gundi. The sequence continues at coordinate 241,217 of PVKB01000108.1, forward strand.
CACTATGGAAGGAAAACCATGTCAAGAAAGATGATTCCTATTTAACAAAGGAGAAAAGGACGATGACAGCCTGGACAAGTGGGCAGAGACGATGGGGGAGCCAGGGTGGAGTCCAGTGGTCAAGCGGAATTAATGGAGGAGAGACTGATGGGAGCAGAATGAGAGGAAATCAGGAGGAGGAGGAAGTCCTGAGGTGGAACTCAGAATAAGGTGTGTGTGTGGGGGGAGGGGGGGCAGCCTAAACTAAAACTGTTCGGGTTAAACAATTGCAAGACATCTCAGAAATGGTAGTCTGCCATCTATAAAACAGTTGGTATTTATAGGGATGTAAATTTAGGCCTCAGATAAAAGAATTAAAAAAACCAAAGATTATCTGGATCAATCCTTTTGTTTTGCAGGTGAGAAAGCTAAGTTAAACCCACCAGCAGAGATACCTACTGATTAGAATGGATAAGAGGTGAAACACTGGCAAGTGACAGTAATTAAAGAACAGAAAAGCAAAAACAATGAAGAGCACATGGATGAGCTTTATGTAGCCCATGTTTCATGGGTGTAGGAAAGAGAAAAGGAAAGCATTTGACCAGAAGAACAGCATGAGAAGTTCAAATTCCACAAGAAAGCAGTGGCCAATGAGGTCAAAGGCCACAGAGACAAAAAAAAGTTTGATAAAAATCCTTAATTTGGAGATTTGTGGGTCCCTTGTATCTTTTGAGATTTCTGATTAGACAGAAGCAAAAGCATTGCACTGGATTATTCTGATCTTTATAGCCTAAGAAGATTGAGGGGGTGGGGGGGAGGTGGGGACTCAAGGAATATCACAGCCACTACAGTGCTTGCCTCACAAGTACCAGGCCCTGAGTTCAGTTCCCCGGCACCATATAAGCCAGGCATCATGTCCCATGCCTCTAAGCCTAGCATTCTGAGGCTGAGGCAGCAGAATTACCATGATTTCGAGGCCAGCCTGGGCTACAAAGGGAGTTCAGGATCAACCTGGACTGCAGAGTGAGACCCTGTCTCAAAAAAATAAAAAAGAACTATTTTTGAATAATGCTCAATAAATGTTATTCTCAACCAAATCATAAAAGTGAAGACAAAACAAGCTAAAATTTGACAGCAATAGCAAGAAAAAAAAAACATGTATAGCCACAATGCAGAGTAGTCAATATGAATCTATTTTTATTTACTTTTAATCCATTTTTATGAGAGGGTTGGACTTCTGAGTGTTTGGAAGCATCATGTGAAAGGCCTGTTCATCGGGGAGATGACAATGGGGCAGAGTCTCCTGGAAGTTGATCCGAGTGGCCTAAAGCAAAGAGTATCTCTTAATCAGCTCTGCGTTCTTAATGCAACCTTAACTTTTGATTCACTGTAAGAAGTGCTAAGTGAAAGTTTCTCTCATTTCTCCCTTCTCCATCCCATTCACCAAAAGTACAAGGGGCCACTTTGGAAAGCGCTGAGTTAGAAGTTTGATAATGAAACCCTGGGAAGGATGACAAAAGAAAGAAAGGGCGGATTTTCCAAAACCATCAGTCGCTTTCAATCCTCCTCCTCCTGTGATGCTCCAGGAAGGCCAACTATCCGCAGAGGACAGCACCTCTTCAGTTACCCCGTGAATCTGGAAGTGCCTGTTCAGTCATGAATCCCTTCTACCCTTCTAATAATAAGTTTTATTCATTCAATTTCTCTGTGTATTCACTTTAATATACTTTCCAGCAGTAAGGTTCAAAAATAATTTCCTTTATAAGCAGCCTAAAATTTTAACATTTAATATGTTTTTTTTTAACTTAAAAATTCCTGGTTTTGTCTTTTACCTCCTCCTCCTAGAACAGGCACTCCAAGATGGAGATCAGGACCTAATGTTTCCTCAAGTAGCAGCATTTTCCGTCTATGCTCTGCACTTTTTCTTGTGGTCTCATGTAATTTATATCAAAACTTTCTCACCCAACTTTTGGATCTTATGAGTTACACTATTTATTTTTAAACAAGTGAGAAGTGTTCTAACATTAACCAATGCCTATCCTTCTACAACAAACACAGAGGTCTTCCCCCCCCCCATTTTATTGATATGTATAAGCACAAAATTTAAGGTTCACAATGAAGTTGAGCATTTTGTGCACATACGTATCTTGTCAAGGTAACAAGGACTTTCCCACTCTCCTATTGTCCCTCTCCCTACCCTCCACTCCATTCCTCCCTCCCCACCCTACCCCCCTGTTTCACTTAGTTTTTCATTTTAAGTTCCATAAGAGTTGTGATCTGGGACTCTCATATCAGAGAGACCATTCGATGTTTCACCTTCTGCTTCTGACTTACCTCACTAAGCATGATGCTCTCAAGCTTCTTCCATTTGCCCGCAAAAGCCTCCAAGCTGTTGGACTTTATAGATGCATAGTATTCCATTGTGTATAAATACCATTGTGTATCTATTGGACTGTTGATGGGTATTTTGGCGACTTCCATATTTTAGCTATTGTTAGTTGTGCCGCTATAAACATGGGTATACATATATCTCTGTTATGCGTTGATTTGGCCTCTTTTGGATATATTCCCAGGAGGGGTGTCACTGGATCAAAGGGGATATCCATTTCTTGTCTTTTGAGTGATCTCCATATTGCTTTCCAAAGTGGTTGTATGAATTTACATTCCCACCAACAGTGCAGGAGGGTTCCTTTCTCCCACAGCCTCGTCAACACTGATTACTATTTGACTTTTTGATATAGTCACACACCTATCACCATGCACCAAAATCAAATCAAAGTGGATCAAAGACCTAGACATTAAAAGTGAAACACTGAACCTCCTAGTAGTCAAATTAGGCAAATATCTAAAAGACATAGATATCTAAAAGGCAAAGACTTCCTAGACAAGACATCAAGAGCAAAAGAAATTGTCCCCATTATTAACAAATTGATTCTTCTGAAATTTAAAAGTTCTGCACAGCAAAGGAAACTATCAACATTGTAAAAAGAGAACCAACAGACTGGGAAAAAAATATTCACCACCAACATCTCAGATAGGAAGCTCATAATTAGAATATACAGGGAACCGGAGAAAAGTAAGACTACCAAAATAAAGAATCCTATTGAAAGGTGAAATGAAGAGGCAATTCGCTCATGAAGAAGTACAAGTGGCCAATAGACACATGAAAAGATGCTCAACATCTCTAGAGATAAGAGAAATGCAAATCAAAACAAAACAATGCTAAGATACCATCTAACTCCACAGAGTTCTTCTTTCTTGTTTACATTTTCTTTCTAACTCAGATTCCCTCCTAACTCATCTCAGTTCTCAGGTTCTCTAACATTAATGTGAATACCACCCCCGCCCCACACACACACACATACCTCTATCTCTGTCTCATCTTTTTTTCTAAACAGGTTGTAAAATCATGGTGTTTGCAATAAGTAAGCATATTATTAATTCAGTGTTCCCCAAGGATCAGTTTAGTTGAAGATTATTCTCCTAAGGACCTGGAGGGAGGGGTAAGGGATTGAGGGGTGAAAGTGGGCAGTGGGTACTTGTTAAAACAACAGGGTTGTTGGAGAATAGCTTTCAAAAGATGAGTGCCAGCCGGAGAGGAGTGGGCAATGAAGCTCCACCCCCTGCTGGACCAGCAGCAGCCCTGGAACCTAATAGGAGCGTGCTGACAAGGGCGGAGCTTTGCTGGCTGCTCATCTTCCTGGGGGTTGGGCACTCCTGTCATGAATTTCTTGGGAAAGATAAACATTTTCTAAGTAATATATCCAAAAATAGTTATGTTACATGTATGCATATGTGACAACAAAGGAAAACATAATACATGAGTCTTTTAAAACATTTATAAAAGCTGGAGAAATATTCTTAATTTTTCTGTGACAAATAAACAACATAATGAAACTAAAAAAAATCTATACTCACCTTTACTGAACTTTCCAAAATTTATATAATGGTTATGTGTTTATAAAACTATCTCCTCCCCTGAAGATATCTCATAGAATTAGAAAAGTGTATTTTTGTCATTGAAACTGAAAATTAATTGTAGAAACTGGCACTAATTTTACAGTTTCTCAGAATTCTGTCATTTATCAACAAATTAGTTCTTGTATTTGTTTATGGCAAAGTTATTTGGAAAACCCAACTTTAAATGATGGTATTTAACTTTTGGAACAGTTTATTTGAAAAAGAAGTCAAACATTTAAATGTGGTTTTAAAAAATTTCTTTTCAATGAAAAAATGTTTGTCATAGTTGACCTTACAATGAATAGCCCAAACCTATTTATAAAATGTCTTAAAAATTATGGGACTGAAGTTAACTTGTAAATAGTAGAACCCAGATTAACTCTCCACTATTATTAAGATGGCTGCAATGCAGTACTTTGACGTTAGCAAAATTGTTTTTTTCTGTGATACTATATAACAAATATTTCTGAAGAAAGCATAAAGAGGTCAGGTTCTGAAATAAAATTTCCTGACTTCAAACCTAGAATTTTACAGACTTCTCTGACAAATAGAATGAAGACAGGGTATTAAAATTTCTTATGATTATTCCCTTGTCTATGAAAAAAGTAAAAAGTATTTCTAGGGTGAGTGTATGGACTCCGTAAAGACCACAGATAGGATACAGAGAACGGTGTCTAGCCCATTATGAGAAATTATCTATTCCTATCATGTTTGTCCAATGGGCTGTTAATTACCTTCAAACTTACTACTTGTAAAATATATTTTTGTAAACAGATATTATTTCTGGAAGCTGATATCTCAAACCCATTGATCATCCATGTATTCCTGGCTGAATAGCAAATCAAAGTATAAGAATAACTTGTGTAATTCTTACGTAGCACTGTTTTTGCAATGTAGAGCACCTCAGTGTGTAAAGAGATGAAACACTATATCCTTGAATGAATCATGATGCTTCTCATGACTTATTATTCTTTATTCTCAAAATAATTTATGTCCTAAAGGTCTGTGTGTTCTGTCATTCATCTCCTATATTGTACAGGATCACCTACTATATAAGTCTATTGTGTTCTTATTATGATGTTTTAAATCAAGAGAAAATAATATATCACATGGAGAAAAGTTGTTGTGAATTTTGCTTTGTTTTTTTTTCTACAGATATTTATATGTATGTGTGTGTGTGTGTGGGGGGGGGGAGTTTTGCGCGCACGTGTGTTTATTTACATTGGTCTTAGCCAGAAACTGTTTCTGAAAAGATATATCTTACATAAAAAGATAACTGCCATTGTTGAGGCCTCAAAAATAAAACTTAAATCTTGCTACCAAATGTCATTATTACTGTGGGTTAGAGAGGGCAAACTAGAAGAGCCGTATTATAAGTTTTTAACATCAGGTAGGAAAAGGAGAGGACTGGGAGAGCTTCCTATGAGCTGCGGTGCTTAAGATGGCTTCTGAAGAATGAGCAGGCGATTCAGATCTGGAGAACTCACTGAGCAAAGACCCGTGGCACGTGGAAAACACACACACAGTTTTGAAGAGTCATACACAGGATCACAAGTCCCCTTTAGAAGGATGAATACTGGTTAGTGTTTCACTCATCCCAGGTTATCTGAGAATTAATGTAAACTCCACCCAAACTTCCAGAGTAGCCTAGGAAGGTCTCTTTGTCCCTGCCACACCCAGCACAATTTATTTCTAGTGTAAGAGTGGCTGACTTACATGACCCAAGCTGACTCACATGACCCAAAATGAGTCACATGACCCAGGCTGTTCGAGCAAGAAAATTCTGGTATTTATCAGAACTATTATTGGAAAAGTGTGATTTCTTTTTAATTTTGTTTTTGTTTGTTTTTGTTTTTGTATTGACTTTTTATATGACATTCGGGATTGAGTGCAGGAATGTCTCCTGAGGTAACATGCCCAGTTCTTAATGTTTTATTTTTTAAGAAAGGTCTCACTAACTAAATTGCTCAGGCTGGCTTTGAACTTATAATCTTCCTGACTTATGATCCTCTTGGCTCAGCCTCCCAGAATGATGGGATTACATCTCCAAATATCTCCAACTTTACCACTAACCTAACTTGTATTGCTTCTCACTCCTTAAAAATTAAGGACTCCTGAGAAACACGATTATGTCTAGATATTATTTATCTGGATAATGTGGCTTACAATGCTTTTGGTGCTGTGTACAAACACAGACAAGTCTGCTACAACTGGCTAGTGAATCTCACATGGCGAACTACTGAGATTTCTGCGACCCACATGCCACAGCTGGGTCTGCCTTGATCTATACCTGTATGACATGACACTCACTAGCCACATGTCTTAAATTAGATTCAATTTAACACAAAGAAGTCAACATAACTTTGGCTTCTAAGTCACTCCAGCCACATTCCAAGTGTATAGTCAGGTGGCTACATAGTGCTAGTGACTACTGAACTGGGCAGTACCAACAGAGACCTTTCTGTCCCAAAAGATCATTCTACTAGGCAGCACTGCTGCATATGAGTTTCAAGGAACTATGCATGTACAGCTACCAGTAAGAGAGTAAATCCTCCCTGACTATTTCTCTCTATTAATTCTTTGGTACTTTAACACACTCACAGTAAAACTAGATGCTTCAGACTACAGATAATAAAAACACAACTGAAAACACCAGCGATCTAGTGACACCCCTTTCTCTGTATTCTTCAAGTACTTTGGATCTTTGCTTTCACTCAATATGAACAGTCTAGGAATCTGAAACACTACTGAGGAAGAAATGTGGTTCATACGCTAGTGAATTAATCTTCTTTTTGTGTTACTGGGGGTCAAGCTCACACTGAGCTACTCAACCATGCCATTTTTACTTCTGATTTTGAGATAGGGTCTGGCTAAATTGCACCGGGTAGGCTCTAACTTGCAATCCTACTGCCTCTCCCTCCCCAGATGCTAATATTATAAGTAGGGTTTCTAATGAATTAATTTTAAATGGACCTATCAGGTAGTTGTTACACAGGTGTCACAGTGAAAACAGTGAGCTCCTTGAAGTCCAAATCCTCCAAAAGCCATACTGATTTCTTTTTCACTCATTATGCGCCAAGCACGAATGCACTTTGTCAAATAATGAATGAAGATTTTAAGAGCACTCAAGGACATTTTTAAGCCATCATTAGAAAGAACAAGGTTTTAAAAACTCCATGGATTTGGTAACTAATAATTTACACATATTTGAGCGCTTTCATGGAAAATAATTACAATGACACGAGAACACAGTGAATAGAAAAAGCAGAACGAAAGCTTAATAAAGAATGATTCTTGAGTTTTTCTTGTACATGGAGAGGTAGAAAAGAAGGGAGGAATCAGTATGAACACCTGAAGAAAATAAAGAAGCTAAGAAGCAAAAGGTTCCACAAAAGAGGAGACTGGTGGGCACAAAGGAAGATTAAGACCCTTGGTGAAAACCTCCGATATTTTGGTAGGTACTATTTCATATACTAGAAGGTTCTTGCACGTGCAGGTATTAGCTTCCCTTTTCCAGAATAACTCATGGCTGATTGATTTGCCAAAAGGACATTTTCATTCCAAAGGGACCGAGGAACTTTAAGAAAAATATAGTCACAAGTATTTTTTATTTACTTGGCATCTTCTTTTTCTTTATTTCAATAGGTATGTCTGGGGAGATGTAAGTGTACACATATGTGCGGACTACTCCCCCTAGGTTACAAGTTTCATAGTTGTGACTATTATAATTAGGACTCATTTTTAAATCATCATCATGAGTATACAACAGATGGCTAAATGATTTTAAAATCTTAATTATTATTTTTTGCCAATTTATCATTCCAGTATTAACCAAAATATCCTGCTTGTTTCTCACTGAGCATTTTATGGAAAGTGAAAAACATGATTAGAATTTGGAACAATTAACAATTATGACGGGTAAAGCTGTGAAACAACTATGCAAAAGCATAGTCATTTATTACACATTATTCAAAATTTTTATGAAAATTTTCATGAAACAAAGTAATATATTCATTCTTATATGCAATTTTAGGAATCACATTCATTTAATCAAGAAATCTGAAAATTTAAATCATGAGCTGCTTTGCTCAAAGCCTTATACTGTGATTGGGTTAAGAGCAGACCTGAAGCCTTCTCTTGCCAACCTAATTCTTTCACAATCACATCATAAGACTATTATTTTTAATCAAAAATGTCACACCATTATTCTTAGTAATTCATATTCTCAATATGTATACTGAACCTGCCATTTATCAAGCACTCTTAGGGCACTTTAAAATTTTTTTGGTGTTTATAACACAAAGTATGCCTTGTCCACATCTGACATCTGAAAATAATGAGCCTCAGGTAAATTTTGTAATGTGTGAAGATTATGCAAATTGAATACAAGCTAGAATTTTCAGCCACATCCATCTAATGCGAGACTGAGAAGATTTTCCATGTTTTGTCTTTATAGGCTGCATTAACTTTTTCACACTGGTTCCCCTACAAACAAATAATTTGAGATGTATTTTCAAAGATCTGACAAGTCTGATTAATTATCACACGACTCACAATTGACATGTTCATTTAACCCTAATAATTACCATACTGGTTGCATACACAATCGGTGAGACCAGCTTTGCATATATTGAGCCGTGAAGTATGAATCATTTTGTTTATTGACTTCAACCTAAACAGCATTTATATCTAAACAAAAATTCTACAAATACTTACTTTTTATGCTTATTTTAAAATTTAAAAAATCACACAATACAAATCTGCATTCTTCCTCTACCACAAGAAATTTTATATTCTGATCCATTTTATTCTTCGGATAAATACTTTAGTAATTAATTACTTATAACATGTACCTTACATACCACTTTAAAAATATTATTTAAATTTTAAATACAAATATTTAAATATTATCCATGAGGCCCATTCAGATTATAAATATGCTTGTTTTACAAACAAGTATCTTAGTCCAGCCTGGTGTTGCAGGCGGGTAATCCCTGCAGTCTGGAAGGCTGAGACAGGAGGACAGCAAGTTCAAGAAATTCATCTTGGTTAACTTAGCAGCCGAATAAGACAATCTCAAAATCAAAACCAAAAAGAGAAAATGTTCTGGGGATGTAGTTCAGTATGGAGATCTTGGGTTGGATACTTAGGACAGAAAACAAAACAAAACAAAACAAAACAAAACAAAAACAAAAACAAGGGACATCTTAAATTTAACAATATGTGGTATTTTAAGCTTGCTAACTTTTCACAATCTGAATGGTTAAATCCAGCAAAACGCTTTCATTTTAAAAGTAACTGATCAGTAAATATTAAATCTTATTTTATAAGGAGATGAGATTTTTAATTTTGGTTTTCTTACCTTATCAAATGTCCAGGGTTGGATGTCTTGAGGAAAAAAACAAGACAGATATGGACAATGGTCCTTATAATTCCCAAATACTATTTATAGTGTTGTTTACAATCAGTTCCTACCCCATTTTTTAAAAAAATCAAAGTTATTTCTGAAGTAACAAAGCAATAGTGAATTGTTGCTTTCCATTAAGAAAGAAAGAGTAGCATGGCATGAAAAAGAGGCCTAGAATTAAGAATCACAGAGTAAAACAGATTTTAAGAATTTTAACATACACTATGCTACTCTTTCAAAAGATGTTGTTGATCAGGATTGAGTTTAGTAAAAAGAGCTAGTCGCTGTGGTAAATTTCTAACAACTGGCTATAATCAACAACTTGTAAGGGTGACACTGCAAAATATTGATCTGTCACCTCAAAAATTGGTAAATTGAGCTTAAAATTTCATTTTAATGTATTACATAGACTAAAAGTGAATAGCAGGTTTCCAGATTTTCTGGCACCATGTAAATTTTTTTGAAAATTGAATTTTTTTTCTTGTGTGTGTGTGTGTGTGTGTGTGTGTGTGTGTGTGTGTGTGTGTGTGTGTGGTACAAGAGACTGTACCCAAGCTCCTCACAATGAGCTACATCCCCATGTCTTTACTACTATTATTACTATTTTAGGACATGGTATTGCTAATTCACTAAGTTGCTAAGGCTAGCCTCAATCTTGAGATCTTGCCATCACAGTCTCTCAGAGTACCTGGATTATAGGCATTTACTACCACATGTAGCTTTAAAAAAAAATCCTATCCTAATAGTAAAGAATAAACTCAGCAAACTAATGATCCCTAATTTTTTTAGGTCCATCAGAGAATTCAAGTCCCAGGAAAAAGCATAATTTGAAGTCTTAGAAAGGAAATTCAGAGCTTAGATCAGCATGCTGAGAGCAGAAGTCCCCGGCCTCAGTCTCTGGTAGGCATATGTACATGATAATCTTGATGAGTTGTTAGAGGCACATAATGTTAGCAGTTCAGTGTGGAAAAGCCTAGCCTCGGGGGTACCCTAGACTTTCATGAGATTTAACCCAACTAGATTCTCTGAATGAAAAGTAGAAAAAAAGTCCCCTTCTATTTAAGTGAAGCTACAGCACAGAGGTGACAGAAAAGAGAAAAATAGGCACGTTGAAGTACACTCGGGGGGAAAATAACAATTTTGAAATATACCCAGAGCATTCTTCATAACAAAAGCCTGCCCTCCAAGGGAACATATTTTACAGAGCCTATCTGAGCTACGAAAAAGGGCACTTAGCCAATCCTAGCCTGCTGCAGCCTTCTTTTCTTACCAAAGAAGAGGGAAAATGTGGCAAAGACATATTTCTTGGAGTTGCAGAACAAGGAATTAGGGCCCATAAAAATGAGATTTAATCATGAGATTACGGAACATGTCTGCCCAGCATCATTCCACCATGTCACGAGAATCCGAGTCCAAGAACAGTGGATGAGAGATAAGGAAGCTCTGGGACACAGAATACCTAAGGAAGAAGAGTTCAGTTCTTAAGAAAACCTCAAGTCAACTCCGAAAACAAGCCACCAAGCAGACAAACAAACAACAAATAAGTATACACAGAAACCACAAAAAATTGAGGACGCCAGCATGTGCAATTACAGTATTGAATGAAGCTTGGCTCCAGCCACATTAATAGAAAACCTCACACCAAAAGCATAATTATACAATTATTATTTTTGAATATATCACTCCAGCTTTCAATAAAAGTACAAACTATGCTAAAAGAAAGAAAAACAGTTTGAAGGGCCAAAGAAAATGTAAGCGTAGACCCAAATATGACACAGATTCTGGAATTATCAGAAGGATAAGTATGTGAGTAATACGTTAAAAGGTTCTAAAGCAGGTGTGCCCAATCTGCACACTGTTCCTTTTTTGCCTTTGATGATTTTTAATGTTTCAATGAAAAAAATTTAAAATATTTTAGTACTTACACATGCATATTAACTAACTTACATATTTTATATATGTGACCCAAAACAGTGTCGCTTTACTTAGGAAAAAAGAGAGAAAACAAGGACAAAAATGGCAGCCACAGGTCAGACACATCTGCTCTAAAGGGAAGGGGTGGCAGCACACAGAAGGGTGATGTAAGCAGAAAAATGGAGATAAAAATTCAAAAATAAAAAAGGAAACGCCAGGAGATATCAAAAGAACAATAAAAGAAATGGAGAATGCTATTGACAGGCTCATCAGTAGACTGAGCATTGCTGAGAAAAAAAAAATCAATGACCCTAAGATACACGTCAAAAGAAACATCTCAGAAAGAAAAGCATAAATAAATAAATAAACAAAATAGAACAGATTATTCCAAAACCCAAAATTCTGGGAGAATTACATGTAAGTTCTTCCTACTGTGAATACAGAATTGCAAAAAAGAGAGAACAGTAGGAGAATATGACATCACAGTGGCTAGAAACTATTCAAAATTAATGACGGACACTAATGAATAGTCAGAATCTTAGAGGACATGACAACATGAAGGAGGAAAAGGATAGCAAACTCGATATGCAAACAAAACATGTTCAAACTGCAGAAAACCAGAGATTTCCAAAGAAACCAGGTATGAGAGAGAGAGAGAGAGAGAGAGAGAGAGAGAGAGAGAAGAGAGGAAGATGAAGACAGAGAAGAGAAATGGAGACAGAGAGAAGAGGGAGACAGACACAGAGGCAGACACACAGAGAGAGACAGAGAGAGAGAGAGTGAGACAGAGAGAGACAGAGACAGAGAGAATGTTTTCTATGGAGTGGCAAGGATAAGAATTACATAAGACTTCTGGTCAGAAACCACAAATTTACAAAGGGTACACTGAACTGTTTAAAGTGTTGAATGAAAAAAAAAAAAAACAAATACACGTAGAAATACATACTCAGCAAAATTATTATTTAAGCAAGCAATAAAAGCTTTCTCAAAGAAACAAAAATTAAGGAATTTATTGCCAGTAGATTTTTATTGCAAAAAATAGAATTAACATTTTCAGGAAAATGAAAAAAATTAGGTCAGAAGCTAAGATCTATATTAAGGAAAGTATGTACGAAGGTAAGTTTCATCATTTTTATTTCATTTCACTTTTTGGCAGCATAGTAGGGAATTCCCAAGGTCTGAACACTGGGCTACATTCCAAGCCCTTATTTTGTTTTATTGTTTTATTGTGAGACAGAGTCATGCTAAATTATTCAGTTGCCCAGCCTAGGCTTATACTTCTGATCCTCTTGCCTCATCCTCTCACAAGTGCATATAGCCAAATAGATAAAATGGATATTAAAAGGATAATAAAGCAATATTATGATCAACTCCTTGTTCACAAGTTTGAAAATTTAGATGAAATGAATCCTTTCTTTAAAAAAATAAACCTCAAAAACAAAACCTAATAAGAGAAACGTTAAATAATTTGAATAGGTATATATGTAATAAAAAGTGGCCTAACATTCAAAAGAGAAAGTACCAAGTTAAGACAGTTTTCTGGTAAAATTTGATAAATATTTAAAGATAGTAATATTCTCTAATCTCTCCCAGAAAACAAAAAATTTAATTTCCTAAGTTATGAGGCAGGCATTGCCATATTATCAAGACCAAATAAAGATATTATAGAAATAGATAATCATGTATCCATATTTCTCATGAACATAGATTCAAAAATCCCAAATTAGCAAGTACAGCAATGTATAATAACATGGACACAGATTCAAAAAGTCTTCAAAATATTGGTAAAGCAAATGCAACAATGTATAAAAATTTTATAGCTCATACATAATTGCAATTTATTTTAGACACATCAGGCTGGTTCAACATTTGCTAACTGGTTTATGTAACTGATTGCATCAATCAGATTAAAAAGAAAAATTACATGACCGTATCAATTGATAGATATAAAGAATGTGACAATATCCAATTCATGAAAACTTTTAGGAAATTAAAAATACATATTCTATAGCTAACATCACATTTAGAAATAAAAGATTCGTTTCTGCATTTCTAAGACTGGCAAAAAGTCAAGAATGTCCCCTTTACCTCCTCTATTTGACATCATTCTAAAAGTCCTAGCTAATGTAATAAAATAGCACATGAAAATAAAATAGAAGGTATACATATTGCAAACAAAGAAATAAAACTGTTCACAGATTACAAAATTGTATATGTAGAAAATCTTTAAACATCAACAACAACAAAAGTCCTGAATCTATTAAGTTACTTAGCATTTAATAAAACATAAGACTTTATTTTGTGTTGGCTTTTGGTACTGGGGAATAAACTAGTGCCTCCTGTATGCTATGCACAGACTGTACAAATCTATTCCTGGCAAAATACAATATTAATATGTCCATTTTATGTGTTTCTGTATACTAGAAATGAAGCACTGAGTTTGAAATGTAAAACAATAATATTTATATTATCCATATATATCGCTGTATCAATTATTGTTTTTGTGATTACATTTATATATTTCACCACCAAGTGACACAGTTAAGTAATGTTCTAATAAATCATATATATATATATATATATATATATACATATATATATGTAGGATCTACACGAGGAAAACTATAAAATGCTAAGACACCAAAGAAGTTATAAAAGAATAACTATTTATACTCATGGATAAAAATTAATATTGTTCAGATGAAAATTCTTCCCAACTACTATAGAGTCATATAATTCCAAGAAAAATCCATGTGCATTATTAGGGGAATATTTTTTAAAAGATTCTAATGCTTATAGAGAAAACGAAAAGATTGACATTAGTCAACATAATATTAAAGAGAAACTAATGCACAATACAGTACAAAGCTGTAACCGTAAGACAGTCTAATAATGGCAAAATACAAAACAAACAGAAAAACAAATAGAAGAGGATAGCGCCTGGAAATAAAATGAACTTTGACAAAGGAGCTAAGGTAAATCACTAGAAAGTGGATGATAATCCTTTTGATAAACGTTGCTGGCAAAAACTGTTATAGTTTTGATCTAAAATGCTCCTCCACAGTCTCATGCTTGTGGTTGTGTATTATGCATATGCATATGCATATGTATGCAAGGTGACTGGATTGTGGAGGACAATACTTCTCAGTGGATTCAACCACTAATGAGGTCAATAGCTGGACATGCTGTTCTGAGGTGGGCCCTGGCTGGAAGTAAAGGGTGTGATCTTCTCTCTTTGCTCCTCCCTCTTCTCTCTGCTTCCTGTCACCCTGTAGTGAGCAGCTTCTGCCCACCATGTTATTCTGCCATATCTGTTCAAAGATACTATTTACATTACTTACACTGGAAATGGATTACAGATTTAACTGCACAATGCAAAACTATGAAAATTTTATTAGACAATATAAGACAAAAATTTGTGGCATTGGGTTTGACAATACAGTTGTTGATATAAATCAAAAAACAATCTGTGGAAAAAATAGGTAAGTTTAATTTCATTAAAGTTGGATTTATCTGTGTTGTGAAAGACACTGATTAGCTAATTAAGACAAATCATGTACTGGAGAAAAATATCTGTGAAATACTGAAGTTGATGAGTCTGGTTATTTCTTACAAAACTAAACATATCCATACCACACAGTTACTGTGCTCTTAGACATTTACCTTAATGAGGTAAAAAAATTGCCCACACAAAACCCCGAACATAAGTATTTATTTATAATCACCAAAACTTGGAAGTAACTAAAGAAGGCCTTCAACAGGTAAATGGATAAACTATGTTTCATCCATAAAGTAGAGTACTAGTCAGTGATAATATTGAGTTTTAAGCCACAAAAGGACATGACCTGATTTTTGCATCATCAGGGCTTTTTCTCTGAGTTGCATCTCCAGTACTCGTTCACCTTTTATTTTGAGATATAGTCTTGCTACCTCCCTAAATTGTTTACATTATTCTGGTTGGAATCTAACTCAGATCCTCCCACCATGGCCTCCTTCCCACTGTGCTCGAACTACACGCAAGCGCCACCATGCGACACAAGACATGAAAGAACCTATTCCTGCCCTCCCCCGAAAAAAGTCAGTCTCAAAAGGTTGCATATTGTATGACTAAATATGTGCTGCATTCTGCAGAACACAAAACCATAAATTGACAATTTAAAAATCATCTGGTTATCAGATTTGAGTGGAGTAGACATGAAAAAGTGAAGACGGGATGTTTAAAGTGGGGACAACATTCTGTATTCTATTATAATGCAGCATACAAGACAGGACATTATGCATATGTTAAAAACATTGAACTTCACAACACAAACCTCAATGTAAAATATGAATTATATTTCTAATGGTACATCCCAAAATACACTGATAGCAGAGGTGGCTATAAATTTGGGAACTTTGTAATAGCTGCTGAATCTTCCTATATCTCAAAACCTCTTGGAGAAATTAAAGTTGATTAATTTAACAAAAAAGTCAATCAGAAATGAAAACTCAGTTTGGTCCTAGTATGCACAGAACATCAATTAGGGATCCTCACATGATAAAGGAACGAAACAAGCCTGCTGTTAGTTCTGGACACACAGTGGCCTCTGAAATGTCAGGCACGGTGTGTAAAATTAAAAACTTTAATATCCATTGTGATGTTAGCCTTACCAGTCACACATTACTTAAGTAGAAAATATTTATCACTCTGTCCTCAGTTGACCTTTTTATCATAAAAGGGAGAGGGATGTAAGACTGCAACATGATTTTTCACAACAAAAAGAGACCTCATTTTGAGCTGATGAAAATAAATGAAGTAATCCTTAGCAACTACAACATGAAGTCTAAGTGCAGCTCTGTCTCAATCATACACATGGACCTACACTTCAAACTAACAGATGTGATTCAAAGCCTCTCACACACAGTGTCATATTGTTCTCAGTTTAGGAAAAATGAGAAATAGATACCAGGAGGAGTACATTTCAATAGTTTTAAACAAGATTCATCACAACAAACTAGCTAAGATAACTGAATACTATAATACGAAAATGTTCCAATTTTCTGTCAATCTGGGATGACATTTTGAGTAATTATTTTTGCAAGTGCTACTATCTCTGTAGAACTTTGTAAATGTTCACAAGTATATATCAACATGTGTTCATACATGATAAAAAAGAATGAGAGATAAAGGTAAGGGGGATGAAGACAAGGAATAAAAAAGAGATTTTTTGAAAGCATTTCAAAGAATCACTTTTGTTCATTTTGAATGACAATAATGTGAAAGGATCACCAAGGTACCACAACAGAACTGCTGATTGCTATACTGAAAGGAGATGTAAAAAGTTACGGATCTTATCTCTGTTCTCTTCCAATTTACTCAGTGTGGAAAATGCCATTGGCCTCCCAAAACCTTAACTTACGTTTGGACCCCTTCCATCTTTGAGTCTTATTCTCGTCTGCTGACCATTAAAAAGAATATTTCAGCGGGGCTGGAATAGACTTATTAGCCAAGCCAAGGTTTATATGGCTGTGCACCTTAAGAGCTTAGTCAACCAGCCAGCTTGTTTTGTTCGGTTGCATTAAATGGAAAGACTGCACCACTCAAAAAAGGGCAAAGTTCATTGGGTAAGATCTCAATAATATAATGGAGTAGAAAATCTATACAATTTTTTTACCATAATATTTTATGAAACATATGCACACACCCACCAAAACAGAATCCAAATTAAAGGTTTTGAAGGTCAGTTCAAAGTTACCACACAGGGACTATCTCTGTGAGAAAGAAATGTGTGCTATTTCAAAAGCGGCTGGACCCAGAAACATCCTTTCCCTACCTGACAACTTCTTATCAGTCTTGCAGTGTACTCTGTAGGAGAAGGAAGAAGTCATCTGCTACAGCTATAACACTATTCTAAGCCAAAGCATAAAGCTCAGTAAAATGCTCCAAATTTCCCTATCAACACATTTTTTTGTGTCACAGAAAAAGAATCAGAAGGTATAATTTTAAAAGAAGTGCTACTTTAAGTATGGGCTAAAAATTGAAAAATAAAGGCAATTATGTTATTCTGAATTAAAAAAAACAATTATGTAAAGCCTCTGATGTTCAGTGTTGTGACAAAAGAAACAGGCACCTAGTTCTTACATGTAAAAGTGAAGTGAGTTGGAATGGCATGATTATAGCAAATTATTAGTAGCATGCTGACGTTTCTAACATGCCCAGATTCCAGGGCAGTGATGACTCTCCTAAGGGGAAGGAAGTAAAGGTCCATCGTGCTTGACAAAGGTCAGATTTCTGCAGGCAAATGCAACTTCTATAGCTGACTGTTTCTTGATTGCCACTGGCGGGAGAGGGGGCAGTAATCTTAAAGGTCAAGAGAGGTTCCCAATTGTTGCCACTGCTTACGGGACACCCCCAAGGCTACCTTAATCAATTTAAGATCACGGGAAATGTCTTAATCTGCTTCCAGCTTTATTCTCTTAAATCTTGCTAAATACATATCTGCACTTTAGTACTGCTGTCAAATTAAAAGAAATTAAAAGTATTTAGTATCAACAAAATATAGAACCCACTCAAATATCATTTGACTCTAAAATTGAGGACAGTAAAATTCAAGTAGAGAGCAAAAAGTTGTTCACCTAGTACCAGCAGCAAAGCACACCTCTTAAACAGTTGTTCTGATAGTTTTGCTTTCTGATCAATGATACTACTCTGGATTCAATTTAATACCTACAGCCTTATATTAAAGTTCCACTAACCACCTTCACCCGCCCCCACCTATGTTCCATTATAGTACAATTTTATTTACTTTTCTTGTAATGAATTTTGTGTCACTGAAATACAACATATGTTGAAGTAAAATAATATTTGACCATATTTCAGTACATGTCTATTAAGTGCAAATATATGCCTAAGCTTTCTTGCAATAGAACTGCCAATATATCAAATGGATATTTCTAACTGTTGGAAGAGTTCTGCCTCTTTGTAACTAATGAAAGTTATCTTTAAGATTTTTAGGTAGCGGGTAGGAAACATCTGGATTTAATTATATCACACTTTTCTTAAGACAATGGAAATTGAATTAGCAAAATTTTGAAAACCCTACAGAGATATTAAGAGTATTAGAGGCCATTCAAGACTTTTATTGTTACAATGCTTGAAAATGTTTGGTTTTATAGATCAGCAGCCTGATGCTTCATAAATATCAGATTTTCAATATAAAAGGAAAAAATTTAAAATGCTGGGAAAATAAAGAAAACATACTCCTAGCAAAGGCAAGGGACTTTTCACTATTATTCTATCTCACCTAAACAAGCACAGAAAATATCTTGCATATTTGCATAGATTTGAATAATGGTGTATAACACAGAGACTGAATTTTTCTCCTTGCATTGTACTGTGGATTGAGAATTGTTATTCATTCTTCATGGAGGAAAACCCCTAAATTGTTCTCGTAGAAACAGAGGAATACAAAGCAAGGGTTTTTAGTGTTTAATGGTCATTTTTGAAAGAGATCAGATTTTATTTCTGGATGTTTAATGGTTCCAAACATCACTTATACTCAATGAAGGAACAGCTCTGCAGTCAGTTTTCAATCTCTCAGTGGAAAGAACAGATTCAAAGGCTGTGTGCTCAGCAGGACAGACCTCTTTCTCTGTGAATGTAACTGTATCACTCATCAGTAACCTTTTACCATAAGGGGACTCAATATTTTCTTTTCTTTCAGTGACTCCTTGGGCCCTCACATGCCAGCCACTGCCCAGAGACCTGGGGCAATATAATATCTATCAATAGCTCCTTCACATGCCACTGGTAAAACTAAATGTCATGCTGTAGATCAAAATCCCCACATTCTAAATCTCATGTCCTTTCTGGAACAATTTTAATAAGCTATATTCCATGTTTTAGCAGTAGATGGAGTATCATTTGAACTTCTTCCTTTTATTCCAGAGAAGTTATTTTTGAGAAAGATTATTTGATTGTATACAATAGTGTAAAATTCTGATGCAATACATGAAACTCAGTCATTTTTGGCTTTTTATAGGCATCTATTAATGTATTTTACTAAACCTATCATTTAAGAAATGTAGAAAGTTTCAGTCTATAAAAATAAAAAGGCAAAGAGTGCTTTGTGACACTGTGATCATTCACCATCTTTTCCCAGCATCTGGTACAATATGAGCTGGGTGGTGGGTAATAAATTCTACTTCATAATTAATTTGTTTTAAAATCTTCATTATGCTACAGTTAAATTATATGACAGAAAATAGATACAGCACATGTTTTTATAATCTGCATCATTTTAAACACTCAAAATTGCTTGGGCAAATCAAGATAATTTCAAATCATTATCTCTCCATAGATTTTATATACAAATTAGAGAGATCTATATTACTTCAAGTAGGCCCAAGTAAATTATGGTAGATTATCTTTCATGAATACCCTTTCAGGTGAGCTGTGGATATAACAAATTTAAAATTAACAACTGTCTCTAGAGAACTGTTTAAGGTGAACATTGCAAGACTTAGAACACAATGTATACAAATGCTATTTATACACATAATGTTTATCTACCTAATGTTTACATCTATGTAGTAAAGCAGTAAGAACATATGACACACTATATATACACATATCAGAGTGTTCAGGAAGAACAATACAGGAAAAAAGTATAGGACCTAGAGTTGTACACCATGTGCTAAATTCCAAAATTCCACACAGAAACCTCACAATACCAGTTTCCCTAATAAATTTCATTAGAACTACCCATCTTCACATCATTAGGCCCACACTTTCTCCCTGAGCTCTGTAACCTATTAAATAAGTCATCAAGAAAGTAGCCTTGGCCTTGTGTATTTTCACTTACTAAACTATCAAAATTTAAGCTTTTAAAAACATTTTTTTCAGGCAAAGAAGTCGATTACACTCATTGTTGTAGTAAATGGTTAATACCCAGAAGAAAAACAGATAGTGGATGAAATGAGAGGTCCTTAATAAAGGAAAATAGTTGCATGTTCTGATAATCCAAGTTATATTTTTCTTGAGTCTACCCTTTACTACTAATAGGAAAATAATTTTGTGAAAAATAAAAATGCAGTTTTAAATTTAAAATTAAATTTAATTATGATTGAATATAAAAAGACACTTTGATTATATACTGATCAGAAATAAGCAGGGATATGTGTGTGGGTGCATGCACAAGTGATTATGGGTATATTTCCTCATGTTAGGGGCAGGGGCAGGATTGGTACAACATCAATATCTTATCCTTTGATTTCTTCCTTAATGAGAAAAAATGAAACTACCGATATATTACGGAAGGGCAAATGGCATTCTTGTTAAATTTACTTACCAGTTTTTCGAAGAGGAAAATCATCCTTGGCATCTTGTGTTCCTGGTAATGTGTATTTGTAGGATGGAGACGTCCCACTAAGGGGTGGAGAGCTTTGATCCAATGACGTATGGTGGGCAGCCCTACGAAGACAAAGGCGGTTCGTCATCAACATGGGGCTTCTACTGCATGTTGGTCAGCCACAATCATTGTCCATGCTGTGTTTATGTTCCTTCTTCTTAGTATATACAAACCCCAGCCTCACGAAACCAAGTTAGAAGAATGTTGTGGGCTGATACAGGACCCTTAAGAATGCCCGCCTTACATTTGGTCATACAGTCATGTATGAAAGCTCACTCAAATAGAGGATTTACCAATAGCATGAGTTTCTGATAGTCTGAGGTTATCACATCTGTTTACTTAGGAGCCACACTAGTAAAAACGTCGCCATCTGGATCCTTTTTAGTCAACAACATAGAACACACAAGGCAAAAGAAAACATACACAAAGACTTCATTTTTAAATGTTGCTAGACAGTCCACCCAACGAAGTGAAGATGCCTTTTTCTTTCTTTTCTTTTTTTTTTAACTGAAAAGACAGTCTTTTGCCAATAGTTACAGATGACCTGATTTCTACAATAGTTCCAAAGACATGAGATATAGTTCACATTCCTATTCAGTATGAAACTATTTTTTAATTCTCTTTCCTTGGTGACTATCCTGAAAAAAAAATGCATCAGTTCTAATGGAGAATAGCTGATAGGACTGGACATAGACACCCAGTGATATGAGCACAGACCATTATTATACATAGTGGAAATAATGAACAGGGCATAAGATCATCACCACAATGGTCATTCTACCACTACTGAATATTTGAAAGAATTTTCAACAATTAATTGGTTTAAGGGTATCATCTACCCATAAAAATGGCATCTACCTACCAAAAATGGTATTAAAACCCCATAAATGACTTACTATTATCTGGAGTTGGATGCTATTGAACTTCAACTCCATATAAATGACAAAGTGTTGCTAACTAATAGGTTAACTATACTCAGAAGAACAGATCAAGAATTTTTCAGTGATATTTACTTGCTTACAGCTGTGATTTGCCATAAAATAGTATTCTTTTCTCAAAATGAGGTTCAACTTTGAAAAATTTATGAATTAGTTATAAATTATGAATGCAATTGTAACAAAATTGTATTTCCTTTTAAAAAAACTTTGAAGTATTGATTAAACATCTGAAAATATTAAGCAGCTAGTGTCTCAAAACAAATACTACACATGATAGAAATTAAGTTTGTTAAAATGTATACAACATTCTGGAATCTCCCTGCTACACTTTTGATGCAGAGAAGGGAAAATATCTATAAACAAGATTTATAAGTAAAATGACTTTTAAATGAATTCCTAGAATGTTTCTGTTTTCCATATAAAAGAGTAATAAAGTATTGACTTCCTCTTCCTTGGTGATATGAAGAATTAAAAAAAAATACATTCACATGACAGCTATGCCCTTCGGCAAACATTTATGAGAGAAATGGGACCATTATCTACCGATCTATTATCTAAATATGATTTGCTTATCGATCTTTTGCTCTAGTTTTTAAAAGTACCACATCATTCCTATTTAAAAAATAAGAAAGATGCAATATTATTTAGTAGGCTTGGGGAAACAGGCTCCATAAAAGTAGTGATATCACAGAACATTCAGCTTATTAGCTTATGTGTCAGAAGCCAGACTGCCATGTCACTGAATGAGAAGAAATGACGTATACTGGGCAAGGGTAAACTAGTCACGAAAACTCAGATTCTTTTATTTATTCAGCTCCTTTCCTTTTCTTTCCTTCCTTTCTTTTTTATCTTCCTTCCTTCCTTTAAAAATTGAGTCAAAATCATTTAGATTTCTAAAAATAGTTCTGACTCCCATTTTATAGCAAGCCAAGTAAAATAAAATAAAATCACCATCTGCCAAATCTTTAGAAATTATATATAGGTATCAGATGTACCATCTGAGAATAGAAAAATGCAAAAACAAATTATTTCTGCCTCATCCCATTTGTCAGTTACTCATTCAACAAAGAACATGCATATTTCCTGGTCCTCAAGATGATAAATGCTAACATTTATTAAGCGCTGAGCTCTGTTACCTAGTTTATAACATTATTTTATAGGGCCTTCTCAACAACCCTAGAAGTTAGGTACTATTATTACCCTCTTTTTATGAAGAAGGAAACTGACCCTTAGAGAATTCAAGAAACTTGCCCACAGCCCCACGGCTGAGAAATGGCAGAGTCAGGGTTTGCACCCAGGTTGACTAAATATAGAACTTACACTCCTAAACCTTTGAAACGAAAACAGGCAAACACCGAACATACGTGTACCAGAGCTTGGGATGGCGGCTCACGGAATGATTTTTTCCATTAGTTGGAGTGTCTTTTGTTGCTGATTTACTCAACAGGAATTCTTGAAGCTTCTGCTTTACTTCTGTACTTGCCACTGCCCCTGAAACACACACACACACACACACACACACACACACACACACACACACACACACACACACACACAGAAAGAGAGAAACAGGTGCTAAGTGTGAGTTTTGTCTTCTCATACCTCTAGAATATTTAACAAAGATTAATAAGTAAAGTCATTGGTCACAGCACATGAAATTTTCCCATGAAAGAAAGACATGCAGAAAGAAAGAAAGAAAGAAAGAAAGAAAGAAAGAAAGAAGAAACCAGTATCTAAATGAACTTAGAAAATAGCATTGTAACACTTTGTAAATATTACAGAAATCGCCATTTTTCAAAAGATCTTTAATGACTTCTTCGATGGTTTTTCCATAAAGGGGATTCACAGTTAATTTTTTCCTCAAAGTTAAAAAAAAAAAAAACAAAAAACACTACAGAGAAACAAAACATTTTTTAAAAATCTGGAATCTTGGTGAACTACATCAGATTCCTTATGTAAATTAAAATGATCTTTGCTGAGCTTTTGGTTTGAAAAAACAGCATTAAAAATTTAAGCATCAAACAAACAAATATTGCTGACAATTTCAGTGCAAGTCATCAAATTTTAAACCTTGTTGCGACCTGAGTTTGAACTGACCTAATGCAGTGCAATTATTTGGATCTGTCTCCCCCTTGTGGATGGTTCTTTTGTAAGTCTTAAATCGTCCCCAAGTCTGAGTATACAAAAACAAGGTGTGACCTACAGAGCAATTAATTACCAGTTGAGCAAGAGTAAAGAAGGTGGCGCTGTGAGGATTTGTGTACATAATTCTATTATTGCATAGAGGGTGTGCACTAGATCGCTTTTGGATGATGTTATTTTTAATGTCCAAGTGAACACAAATCCACTTCATTGCCAATGCTGTTTCTTTCTTGTCATGCTCTGTAGAAGAAATAATGAGCTAATGTGCAAATGTCAGATCTTTATATTTGAGGCTATAATTCATTCTTTTAAATCAATCCAGATAGTTCTGAAAACACAAACTCCACTCATTCGTGGCTTCTTCCTGCAAAATGCTCAGCTACTGATGTGGAGAGAGAGTCCTGCTGGACCCTGGGGCCTCTTACTTTCTCGTCCTCTGTCTTTGCCTCTGAGGGGAGGAAGCTGCTGTTCTCTGCGGTGCCTCTCTACTTCCTGTTCTTGCCTCTGCTGCTCCAGTTTCTGCTCCTTCTCTAGGAGTTCTTGTTGCTGTTTTATGGCTAGAAGTTCCTGTTGCAACTTACAAGAAGAGAAAGACATGAGAGTGTGCAATTCCTTTAAGTTTCATAGTTACCTCTGACTGACCAAGAATGAAATGTTCTGAACTTTGGAAACAGAAACATTATATATTTAATTTTTATTTTTACCCAGAGTTTTTGAAAGGTATTGAAATTTGGAGACAAGTAACAATGCCACGATGCCCTTAGTACAATCAACAACCAAGTCTGTAGGTGACTCCATTATCTGTGCCTCCCTATCAAAAATAAGTATTAAATCCACTCAGGTCTTTCAGTTTCTGTTAATTGAAATTTCACTTCTCTTACTAACTTTCTCGTGAACAAATAAAATATGCAAACAGACAAAGACAGAGACTACTCAGGAGGCTATTTTACAAAGTCCACCTCATTATAAATGCATAACTGAAGTCTTCCTTTCTTACTCTGACAATTGATGTCAAAATAATCAAAGTGAAAAAATGGTTAGATATGGGTTAATCAGGT